>VZTU01013316.1:10035-41057 GCA_013400835.1 Zapornia atra
TTCCCTTTTTGTTTTTTCTTTCCAGAAAAGAGTCTTCCAGCAACAAATAAATACTTTAAGAGTAACTACATTAGGCCTGGGCAGTCTTGATCAAAGATTGAGTTGATGAATAAAATCCTGTAGCAGTACTCAATCTCTGCCACATACAAAACACATCACTGTTGCTGTTTACAGTACTGCAGTATGACATAAACTCTGTGAATCAGAGCTCCTCCAACCAGAATTAACAAGCTTGAGCTGCCAAGGTCTAATCTAGAAGAGGGTGATTCAAGTTGCCCTAATCCCACATGAAGGAGGAGCGGGAGACCTGTTGCCCCATTTTGAGCATGCAGTGCTTTTTCTTAGCTTCTTTTAGGAGGCAGAACAGGACTGTTACCTGTGAAAGTGAAGCACAGATTTCACTCCATCCAGCAGCCATCCTATGGATGAGTGGGAGAAGCGGGCAGAAGAAAGAAGCAGAAACCATGTGTAAGGGAGGGCTTGGTGTTTGGGAAACTCTTGTTATGGAAAGGGGCTGGAGGTGTCCCTCTCTTGCAGCTGGATCAAGCTGTCCAGATGCATCCCATCCTGTGGCACTGCAAAGCTGCACAAGAGAACAAGTGCTCTGCTGTGGCACAGGGGAACTGGGATTGGCTGGAGGCAGTGTCAGAGTGGGGGGGAAAGCAGGGAGGGAGTCAAAGCAAGACTTGCACTTGGAGCAGGACTTTGGGTCAGTGGCAATGGCAGCAGGTGGCTAATCTCATCTTCTGTCTGTGCAGGTGGAGCTCAGTGGTGAAAGCTGACTGTGCTGGGCTTCCTTGCTTCTGCATCAGGCTGTGTTGGTCTAACAGGCTGTGAATTTATGGCATGCCCACTGGGTAAAACTTTGACTTTTCCCAGACTGTTGCTGGATGCGGTGGAATTGCCTCTCAAGGTGTGGGAGCTGAGCCCAAGTCAGTGATGAGGCTTAAGAGCTGAAAAGTGGAAAGCCTGGCAGGGCAGTGGGGAGAGCAGCAGCATTTCACAGCGTCCACCTAAGAAGATGTGAAAGCATCTGCAGTGAGTCAGGCTCACTTTGGTGGTGGGTAACGCCTTGGGATGTAGCTGCTGCAGATCAGCCCTGCTGAGAAGAATAGATGTAAGTTTGCTGGAGGAAGGCATGGTGGTTGATGTAGTTGCAGTTTAAAATGCTAAGAGTTTTGTTGTTGGTGGGAAGGTGTTTTCCTAGTTTGTTAAAGGACAGGAAAAGACTCCATGTAGAAAGTTACCTGTGTTGAAGTACAGATTCTGTGAGGATGGTATCTGCCCTCCATCTCTTGATGAAGGAGCTGTATGGCACTGCACTGGTTGCTGTAATAAAACAGCCAGCAGTGAATGCAGTTAGCAAGGATGGCTGTGGATCAGACAAGGTGACAGATGTCCCAGGCACTGCTGTTTAGTGCCTGAACTGTCCAGAAGCTTCTCTTCCCAGATGGGTTACATGCTGCAGTCCTCAAAACCTGAGGTCCCCTGAGTCTGATCTCCCTCAGCATGGGTCTACCAGAAGGGCAAATACCTTTCTAGTTACTCACTGTGGACAGAGGCAGACTAGGTCAGGACTTCAGCCAGTGTACTCGGAAGGATGTCAGTCTCATCTGCTGTTATTTTTTCAGGTTTTTCCAAGTTTGTGTTTTCCCAGTGAAACTAGGTTTTCATGCAAGCAGGAAGCTATTTGCCTTTTGGGTTTTTTTAATACCCAGACAATAAAATTTGTTTTATCAGATGCTCTTTACAATCCCCAAATGCCTGTCAATCCTTCGAGAACCTGGAAGGTTTTCCAAGATTTTTTTTCTCCTCTGGCAAAAATTAGTTGAAGGTGGTCAGATACTTAAAGAGTGTCAGGAAGGGACAAATGGGTGGACTGGCAAACAGCAAAGCGTCGGACTACCTCATGTGCTCAGGAAACACTTGTTCTAGCTAAATATGACCTGTAACAACTGTACCTTGAGCATAAAAGCTTTATTGATCCATAATATAGGAGAAAAAAAAAGATAAAGGGTCTATTTTTTTTTTCATTTTTATGAGATACTTTATGTCTACTTATTGACTTATGCAAAAGTCATTAGAAAACTTAAATTAAAAATAAATTATAAAGGTACAATGGATCCCTATGACCTATTAATGCAGATAAAAGGTATATCCCTAAGACACATCAGCACAGATAAAAAGCATGTAGGAAAAATCCCACTCATGAACATGGTTTGGCTGACATAAATCCCTGGGATTACAAAGGTAGAATCGGTGCTGTTTGCCTAAAGATTAATCTCCCTGTTAAGGTTAAGCATTGTTTGATTCACTGCATGCCAGCTGCCCAAACAATTACTTTTAACTCCAGGCTTTGGTAGTGGGAGATGTTAGAAATACTGTGAGCTAATTTGCCATCCCCAGGTTCCTGGCATGTGATCTTCCAGCTCTGGGTAGAGCTCCTGGGGCTTCACATATCCTTTGTGCAAAGCGAGGGGGTTTTGGTACATGCGTGGAGCTGAAACTGCATGAGTACAGCGCAGTCGTTAATGTTGTAGAGTGCTGTGCTTATATATTCTGACAAATTTAGTTGAATCTTCATTAGTTATATACCTTCCAAATGTAACTTTTGCAAAAATAATTGCCTTTGTGTCATGAGACCATTTACATCATTGTGGTGCTGCTCTGTCTCTGTGACAAATTAAGACCTCTGCTAACAAGTCAGCAATTGCTGCTCGTTTCCACTGGGGGGTATCTGAGTTTTTATACTTACCTCCTAAGTTTTAGCATAAAGAAATCGCTCTTTTTGTCTTATTTTGTGATGCTTTTTTGAACTGCACGTGGCATTTTAGGTATTCACTTAATAGTTACCCTGCTGCACCTGTTTCTGGGTGAGTGGAGGAAAGCAGAGCAGTGCTGCGAGGTTTGTCTGTTGCTGAGTGCCGGTGGGTTCTGTGGTGCTGTGGCGTCAGCAGGAGTCAGGGTGAGAAGAGGGAGTGTTTCTTCTGGTGCTTCTTTGCACTGATTTTCTAGGCTCCCAGCGTTTCTACTGGGCACAAAAATAAGGACTAAATCGGACAAGGGGTGTTCTGCACCAGCAGCTCCTTACTATGCTTGATACCCCCAGTGCGACAGAAAGATCCCTCTGAGAGTTTTCTGCTGAGCTTTCAGGTTCGTGAGAAGCAGTCACAAACAGTGTTAACTTTGAGGCTCATGAGGGTCGGATATCCAGACTCTGCTTTCAGATTCTGGCTGTTCAGAACAGACTAGTTTAGTTGTGAGGAAATTGTAATTACGAAGCTCTGGTGTGCGTGTGCGTATCGATAATCCTGACAGACTTGCTGCTTGGTGGCAGAACTTGTCTTTTGAGGACAGATCGAGTATTAAACCTTTAAAATGATTGATCCTGAACTGTTTATAGATAGAACACATTATCACTGAGGTCACTGGAGACACGGGTATACAAGTGCTCTGACGAGAGACAGTTAAGATGTATTTCCTGAGGTTTTGCTACCTCCAGCTCCTCATACCATCCTAACGATATTGTTCTTTGGAAACAGATCTTTATTATGTCATTCTATCAAACACTACTTGTGTAAAATCTAGCATATATTTAAAATTTCCTTTTCAAGAGCAAATCAATTGAAGCTGATAACCAGTCCTGTTAACTCTTGCATTTATTTTGAGTACACAAGTGTTTACTAACATGTACCAAACCACCCCATCTGATGGGATTCACACTTCTTCTAGATGTAGATGCAGAACTGGTTAGGTCATTCAGGGACATTAGATTCCATGAAAGTGTCTTTATTAATGTTCCTTGTGAAATTTGGTAAACTTTTGTATATTTTGAATAGGCATGACTGTTCTATCATAATTCATTGAACAGATCTCGATGCTTCTTCCTAACATTTCATTATCCTTCACACACATCTAGAAATCTCTGGTACACAGGAGTAAGCAAACAAAACCTGGAATATTTGATCTTTATTATTATTGTTATGTATTGAAATCCTTGTGGTACTTCTGGTATTTCAGCAATAGCACAGATTAACTGTGGTTTCTGTTCAATTGTTAAATTACAAAGTACAGATGAAGATATTTACATGTTTTCCCCTGAGGGATGCTTTTGGTCTATTAACATTAAGTTAAGGTTTGATTCTGCTGAGATCAGCAGTTACCTTCATCAAATCACAGAATCACAGACTGGTTTGGGTTAGAAGGAACCTCAAAGACCATCTAGTTTCAACCCCTCTGCCATGGGCAGGGACACCCTCCGCTAGACCATGTTGCCCAAAGCCCCATCCAACCTGGCCTGGAACACTTCCAGGGAGGGGGCAGCCACAGCTTCTCTGGGCAGCCTGTGCCAGGGCCTCACCACCCTCACAGGGAAGAATTTCTTCCTAATCTTGGATCTAAACCTATCCTCTTCAATTTAAGTCCACTACCCTTTGTTCTATGACTCCATGCCCTTGTAAACAGTCCCTCCACCTTTCCCATAGGCCCCCTCCAGGTACCAGAAGGCTGCAATAAAGTCTCCCTGGAGTCTTCATTTGTGCNCAGTGGGGTCTCACGAGAGAGAAGCTGAGGGACAGAATCACCTTCCTCAACCTGCTGGCAACACCTCTTTTCATGCAGCTCAGGATATGGTTTGCTTTCTGGGCTGCCAGCGTGTACTGCTGGCTCATACTGAGCTTATCAACCAATACCCCCAAGTCCTTCTAGTCAGGGATATTCTCAATCCATTCTCTTCCCAGCTTGTAGTTGTCCTTGGAATTGTGCTGACCCATGTGCAAGACATGGCATTTGGCCTTATTGAACTTCATTAGATTGCACAGGCTCACCTAGCAAGCCTGTGAAGGCCCCTCTGGATGGCAGCCCTTCCCTCCAGCATGTCAACTGCACCACACAGCTTGGTGTCATTAGCAAACTTGCTAAGGGTGCACTCAATCCCAGTGTCCATATTGCTGAGAAAGATGTTAAATAGCACTGGTCCCAGTACTGACCCTCGAGGAACACCACTCATCACTGCTGTCCACTTGGACATCAAGCTGTTGACTGCAACTCTCTGAGTGTGACTGTCCAGCCAATTCCTTATCCACAGAGTGATCTGTCAAATCCATGTCTCTCCAATATAGAGTCAAGGACACTATGACTGTGACAGTGTTTTTACAGCATAAACAGGTATAAACAATTTTAAAATTAACTTATTTATTCAGTATTGATTTAGTATCATATCTAGGACAAACTTCTTTTGTTGAAAGATAAATATGTTTGGAATTCAGTTTGGTAATACAGCATATAGGAGATTCTGTGATAGCTGTTCTCCCACTTCCCTAGGTAGTAATCTTCCAATTTTGGTTGCAACCCCAGCTATGACTGGATGCTAGACCTCTTGTGGCTGTCTGAACCAAGGATTGTAATCTTTCCAGGACATGGGTCAACACAAGAGGTGTGGTTCTTCTAGTCCATGAAATTGTGCATTCAGCCAGGAAAAAAACTATGAGCAGTTGAAACTGCCACAAAGGCGTTGGACATGGAGTTGTCCTGCAAATGCCGAAGCTGTTCCAGATTTTTCTTCCATCTGGTTGTTGCTGGCAAAGTGTCAGAAAGTACTGCATTTTTCGGCCACTTTTGCAGTAAAGCAGGCAGTACGTTTTGTTTAAAGGTAGTGGACTCCAGTGGATAGGACACAGAGGTCCTCTCCTGAGGTGTGTTCCTCTTTAGTGTCTGGAAATGGATGTGATTCTTTACAGTCGCAAAAGTGACCCTGCAAAACTGATGTGTCAGTGGAAACTTGGTCTGGGTGAGGTCTGTAACCATTTTGTACTGTACAAAGAGGGTCCATCGGTTCAGTTACCCACTGTTCCTCAGGGCAAGCTTGTAATACTTCCCAAGCACACAGGTACGGGACTTGGGGAAGAAGATGCAATTCCCATCTCGGTTTTAATGAAGATACATGCAATGCAACCTCCAATACACGGCCAAGGGACTGAAGCATCTAAATTCAAGGTAGATGATAGGTGGATGAGTACAGCTGCATACTTCATGACTGGTTTTATTTCAGCCCAAGGGCTATCCTGCACACAGGGGACGTCAGCTGGTCAGACATAATGTTCCTTCACTGGCTGCAGTCTGCAAAGCAGCATTGTAGGTTTCTTACTTGATGTGTAAGGATATTAGGCTGCCCCAGCACTTTTCAAGGGGACCACCCCAGTCGCTCACTGTGAACATCAGCGCCTGGATGTAGTCTGGCAGATCCCGAATTGCAATGTGACATCCACCAAGAGTCATTTGTTTATTTCACATGACAGAATAAGTGCAAATACTATTTTTTTCCCAGGTGCAGTGTAAAATGTAATGCGTTTGTTAGCGATGAGCAGCCTGTGGTCCTCAGCCCAGGGAGCCAGCACTTCCGGAGGGACCCTGGCACAGGACTCTCCCCTTGACACTGCTTTATCAAAGGTAAATAATCTGAGATTCGCTCGTTACTGGACGTGCTTTGTGAATATCAATTAATCAAATAGAGATTTAAATGTGCTGCTCCTTTTTAATCTCTTGCAGATCGCAATTAATCCATCCTGTTTACACTCCCAGCCTCCAAGCAGAATCAGATCTTGTTAATCAATAGGCTGACTTGCTCTTTTACCGAGGAAGAAAGCAGGAATTCGCTGTCTATGTGCTTTATGCGTAGGGATACCCACTGCCGGGATCCCTCAGGCCTGCGTCGGGCGGCACCTGGGAGACAGAGGAGCCGTGCAGCTAAGCAGATTAACAGTGATTTCTTGTCTTCTGGCAGCAGGTGTCTGTAACTTGACTCTGTGCTTTGCAAGATGATACGTCCTTGAATAAATGCTCTGACAGAGTTAATAAGTTACATTTTATTTCGCAGCTCGCCTCCATGATGACACCTTGCCACTACTGAAAAATGCTCAAAAAAAAAAAGAAGAAAAGATTGTGCTCTACCTGGTGGATTTTATGAACACAAGAGAGCCAACTTTTGGAAGAGGAATATGGAGGCTTTATATTTGACTTTGCTTTATTGGTTGGTGCTGAAAATATAAATGCTGTTTGAAGCTTTTGGAGATTTTGACCGAGCTGTCAAGTTTCAGGAATCTCTCAGCAGTCTTCACTTAATAAAGTATCCTGCTCTAGCAGTGAAGCCATGAATGCATGGAAACCTCTGAACTGTGGTTGAACTGCGATTCTCACAAGAGCGACCACAGTTTCATGTATTGCTTGTGAGGATTCAGGGGAAAATTGTTCTTTAGAAGAATCAGTGAGGCATGCCAGAGGGCTTATCTATCATTCCTTGAAATTATATAAAAAATTTGGGCTGAGGGAATGTCAGTGAATGAACTTAAGGTGCTCATCCGTCTGCTGGATACCATTTCTAACAGAAACAACATGCTGGCCATTTGTTTCATAACTGCTTGGCAAGGAGTTCAAGACAAACACCTGCATATTCACAACGCTTTGGGACATCTTTCTAGAGAAGGGGAGCCTGTCAATTCAAGGAAGATATAGATGGATATTGGCTTTAGTAAAATTTTCACCAATGAAGCAAGGTGATTTTTCCCTTTTTGCCCCGGATTCTGACTGCATTAATTGAAATACTCAAGACATGGCAAGTACATGGCAGTAATTATAAAAGCAATTGTAGTATTACAAGGATTACACTGTATGCAGCTTATCTCACAGCATAATTAAAAATAAAAAAAAAGTAGGAATACCTTCTTTTTAGAATGAGGACATCGTAAAAATCTGCTGGGACAGGATGATTGGTTCATTTTCATTAGAAGCCTGAAAAGTAGCTTATGCTAGTAATTGTAAGCAGCTGAATTGTTGGAGAACTGTGTTCTGCTTTTATCTGCAGCTAAAATCAGATGTGCCATTTCACAGTTGTGGGATTTGGGTTTTAGATATGCTGCCAACAAAGGCTCTTTGATACTGCAAGCCCAAGAGGTTATTCTGTGACAAAACAGCATCACGCTGATGCAGGTAATGTAAAATGATAATACTTTTTAGGGTGCCTTGTATGTTTTAACTTCTTTCCAGTGTCAGGAAACACCTAGGAAAATAAATGCCTTGCTAACAGAACCAGAGGATTCATTGATTGTTGGGTCATTAGTTCTCTCAGGATCCTTCAAATATTCTGGTCAGGAAACTTCAAGATTATTGAGGTTTTTTTGAAACGGAACTGTTCCAGGAGTTGTCTGTGCCAAAACATCATGTGCCACTGGCACGCACGTTTAAAAGCCAGTTGGGAAGAGAATCTAGTCAGGGGCTGGCTGTGGCATCAACGTGGTAGATCAGCTTCTGTTCTCCTAACTGGGAGGCCTGTCTTCAGATGAAAACCATTCTACCCTTGTCCTCAGATGGTGGAAGGAGACAGGCAGTTTCAAGATATGGCAGGGAGGGGCTGAATCACCTTTTTGAGGTTTATGCTTCGCCCTGATGACTGTTGAGAGATAAGGGAGTCTAGCCATGTTAATCGCCAAGGATGCAGTCACACCTTTCCACTTGTAGTAGGGCATTAAACCTACATTCAAAGTCCGGATTTTCTTTTTATGTCTGTTCTTAATCATCAAGTTCTTACTTTGCTGTTGGAGGAAAATGGGTCAGAAAGGTGGTGGGAAAGGCACTGCACAGCCGCCAATTCTGTGGAGGGAACAAACTAGGCTCTATGGTGAATTTTGTTCAGCAGCATGTTTCTGGTTCTGGGAAGCATCCTCAGTCAAGTGGACAGCTTCCCACCACTTTGTTTTTTAATGGGGTGGCCACATCCTCCCCATTTACCCCCCGCCACCTTCATCCCTTGCAAAACTACTGTCACAGTGTAACCCACAATTACCAGGAGCAAAGACCCATCATTACATTTCCATGAGGCTGTGCAAATACTAATTTTAAAACACAGGAAGTCCTTGTGTTGTTGCCTAACTACATTCCTTAGGGAGGAAACAGACAGGCAGGGGTTAAAACCTAGGTGATTGGTGCTACAGTCTTGACAAACTTGATTTCTGTACCAGTGAATTTTGAAATATGATATATGACTCTGTCCTCCTGACTGACCCTCCTGAGACAGTGAGGTAACTGACATGGAGACCAACAATCAGTGAGAAATAATGGGGCTTTTCCAATACAAGCTACAGATTTTATTCTGTAGTTTTGGTATTAAAAAATAAATGTATTTATATGCCCTAGTATGTCATTTAATTGGTTACGATTGCTATCCACTCCTGCTGTTAATCTTCAGCACTAAAACATCGAGTCAGCAGCTTGTAGTTAAAGTGAATGCTTCCACAGTGAAGCTGTTTATTTCACCACTATTTTTTTTCCTTTTATTTTTCTTTTCCCAAAAATTGTCCTTTACAGATCTGTCACTCATCAACATGTGACTGCAATTAGCTGTTTATTTAGTCAATTGATGGGTCACTTCAACTGAGCTTCAAGAAGCTTCAACCTTGTAAGCAGGGACAGAATCTGGATTGATATGTGGCTATTAAAAAATGCATATAATTGTAGAAATCTTGTGGCAGATTAAACATGCAAGTGCTAAACGTGTGTGCTTCACTTTCTGTCCCACAGTGGCTGGAAACAGGAATTCCCAAAGACACTGGAGTATTCAAGCTGAGAAGGCAAAGAACGTATTTTAAATTAATTTTTTTTTCCTAATGGAGGAAGTGTTTTATCTTCTTGTTGGTATATTCAATAGTTTGGGCTTTTTAATTAAAAAGTAGTTATACATGTTATCCATCAGAGCAAGCCTGTGAGATTCTCAGCTACTTAGTGCCTGTGGATGTGTGCTCCATACCTAAGACCTCCGTAACTTGTAATAGTGATGAAAGGATAATTGTATGAGGTGACTAACAGGTTGGACAGAGTAGTCTTTCTTTCTTGAGCATGGCATCTGAGAGAGCTTTTTTTTTTTCCTTTTTAATTATAACCATGAGTCTAAACTTACTCTCAGCCTAAGCATATATCTGCTATGAAAGTCAGTGGAAGAGTTTTTTGTGTGTTTTTTCAGTGATGAAATTTATCTGAGACTAAAAGATACCAAGAAAACTAGTGCAGACCAGAACAGTAGAGTAGCTGGAGCAGTTGGTAGCGCTGTGATCAGTAGATAGAATATTATTTTCCTTTGGGGTGTAGGCATGGAGGAAGGGTGAACTAATCTGTTTTTCCATTGTGATAAATTTTCGGGAAGATCGGAGCTCCTGGAACTTCTTTTTTCACAGTCACTTTTTGGGATTTACGGTAAATTTAGCAATCAGGAAGTGGAGTCATCCTTCCTGACTTATGATGAAGTGCAAATATCAGCTCTTTCTTCTCATGAAGGTCATATGACTTGAGAATTGCTATGAAAGCTGGCTTCTCACACCAAAAAAAGAATAAACAGAGTGTTTTCAACTTAAAGGCCAATAGGTTCACAAGATACTTAAGCTGAATATAGAATAAAAACTGTTGCAGTTGTGTCTCTTTGCACAACTGCATGCCTCACATGGTGTCTTAATACTTTGAATGTAAGTAGATTTTATCTGCTATGAGTAGCATGGAAATACTTACTTGTCTCTTAGTCGTGTAGGCATTATAATGATTTTGTGCTTTTAATTATGTTCTGGTTAATTTTTTACATTCAAAGTTGCTAACTTGAAGAAAACGGAGGGAACCTGATATGAAGATTTGTTATCTATGTAGGATACTGGAGAGTCATAGTCAACACCGGTGTACCACTATGAAATGGCCATTAAAACATCTTCATACATGACAGTACTTCAGCAGTTCCCGATGTCTGGAGTAAGAAATAAGGATAGTATATAGGATAAGATCTGCTAGATAAATGTTGAGTTCTTAATGGCTATTAGTGTACAATCTATTTAAACTCAAAACCTGTGACCTCTTTGACAATGAAACTTCTTCCAGTAGGATCAAATATACAGATCTCTTTAGCAGAGGCAGCAAATTTCAGTGGTAACTTGATCACTGTGTAAATGTCTGGCATTTCCTTCTATTCAAGGAAAATTGTATGGTACACATTTGCTCTCAAGACAATCCATCAAGAGGCTTGTATAAGCCAGAGAATGTGTGTTCATGGCAAATATTTCATCCATAATTCTTACTTTTTCATCCTGAAGCTGTCTTAAGAGTAGCACAAAGTGGATATGTGTGGGTGTGTAGGGGAGGGGAAGGCTTGCCTAGCTGAGACCCACACGTCTGGAATTCTCTCTCCATAGTCATCAACTGGCCGAGTAAATATCCTGTGTGGGATCCTTCACAGGAAAACTCAAGATCTCTCCCTTTTCTCTTTATCATGGTTTCCCTATAATTGTTGTTTTGTGTGGGTTTGACGTAAGGGAAAAAGGGAACAGTGTTTTGTGGTCAGAGTGTCTTTCAGGTGCCACTCTGACGTACCCTGCTGTATTTATTTTTACGTTATGCAGTTTGACTAGCTGTTGATGAGACTTTAGCTGGCAGTTACTGAGGGAAGTGAAGTTTTCCTAGACGAGTTGCTGTTAGCTATTCAGAAGAAGCTACAGCAGTCTGAACCTTCACTAAGGTTTGAATGGCCATCTTGCCAATCTCTCTTGTATTCTGCCACCCTGATGTCACCTGGCCACTGAATATCACTCACTTCTGCTGATGTGAACCTGGAATGCAGTTACTGAAGTCAATGCATGTTTGTGCCCTTAAGGTTCTGTTTCAAAACCCTGTCTTCCGTATATGTTTGCTTTGAAGAGGAATACAATGAAGTGGAAACCTTATTCTTTTCTTATTCTGTGAATGTTTTCCAGTCTGTTGTGGGAATGATATTAAGACTTGGGTTTCAACAACTGACCTGGGGTTGGCTAGGTTGTTTTTCCTCTTGTGATTAAGTGGCATGGTGAGCTTGCATTTCCAGAAGCGTAGCTGCAACCTAGGGAATGGACTGAGACAGGATAAGAGTTTTGTTTTGCAGACAGGCCAGACTTATTTTTGGTGGCTTTGGCTTGGCTTGGCCATGTTTCAGAAACCTCATTCCATAAGGGTTTTTCCTGCTTTCAAAACCTCAGTTGTTTTAACAACAACAATAACAAATTATAAATGTCTCCATCTGTCAGAGAGCTAACTTGATCAAATTGAAAGGCTTGTGTTACCCAAGACACAGCGTGCTTGAGTGCTCTGCAAACATCATCCAGAAACACTGCTCTTAGGCCCCATGAAGATTTCTGGACTGCAGAGTGCCTGTGGGTACAGAATTTCACAAAATAGCTGTCATTATGAGTAATTTAGGAGTAGGGTTGATTGTAGGCTGTTTTCTAGGCTGCTGTTCTTCGTTTCCTTGCAGGTGGATAGGTAGCTTGTGTATAAACCCAAAAATTCACCTGGCATAGCAGGAAGACTGAAATGTAGAGTGTACCACCATTTATAGTTTGCTTCCCAAACTGGTCCACAATTAAATCTGGAGTTCCATAGTTTCTTTCTTGTATATTGTTATCTGGTTAGTCCCTACTAACCTGAGTTACACAGTACAAGGCAACTTAAGCCCTCAACAGCCTGTTCTGTCTTCTTCACATTAGCCTGCAGTGAAACTGTATTTGCTCAGAGAGAAGGAAGAGGAGATGTTACAGCCCTCCCTTGCTGAAATATGACTAATGTACCTTAACAAACAGAACCCTTCCAGGTATCTTAGAATCTAAGGCCTTCAGGATTGAAAACTGTCAGTTTACTATTCCTTCATAAGGAAAAATAAAAAAGAAATTATTTGATTTTGCCTGTGTTAATTGTAGAAATGATGACTGCAGCAAAGCAATGGATAGGGAGGGGAGAGAGACAAGACATATTTCATATTGGAATAATTTTAAAAATAAGCTGCTGAATTCCAGAACTTTGTTTTCATTGTATTTTACTATCTAATGAATCAGAATGAAAAGATGTGATTTTACTGAAAATGTAAAGTAAACCCAGATGTTTGTATACAGCAATGCCACTCAAGTCTACAAGGATAATGTTATCCTGTTAGGTTTATTCCACTGAACACAACCAAACAGCTCATGCTGAGTAAGACTGGGGCTTCCGTTCAAACAGCAGTGGTAAGACTGTGGGACTGGAATCTCCTGTATGAGGGGAAAATTTTAAGACTAATACACATAAAGTCTGTGGAAACAGAATACACTGGGCTCTTTGTGCTTTAGAAACACGATGATTTTTTAATTTTTTTTTTACTTCAAAAACTTTTTGTGTTGCATTTGCAACTGTACTAAAGAAATTGTATTCATTCTATCTAAAAGCACAGCAAAATATTGGCTAGGGAAAGCTGTTCATTGTCTGAGTAAAATTTTTCTTGTGATTCCACCCTGTCCTGGTTCTGGCCAGGCCAGAGGTAACTTCCCCAAGCAGCCAGCACAGATGAGCCGAGTTTGCCCAGGTGAGCTGAGTCAACCTGGGGCTGTTTCCACACTACCTGACATCACTCCTCCATAAAGGGGGCTGGTTGGGGAAGAGTGCTCCCGGGTGCTTCTAAAACAGTCTGAGTGCAGTTGGGGTGTTGGGTGGTCCTTGTGTCATGCAGCACTCTGTAATCATCAGGTTGGTAAGGTACTCTGTGTTATCACTGGGTGTGAGTGTAATTGGCTGTTATTGTTCCTCTTTCATGGTGCTTTTGTCAGTAAACTGCCCTTATCCCAACCCATGGAGGCTCTGCCTGTTTCTTCTCCAGGAATGAGCAAGTGGCATGTGGTGCTCAGCCACTGCTTGGAGCTGAACCACCACACACCTAGATGGGATGTGTGCTTGGCTTTTAATTAGATGATCAAGTTGTGACAACATCCTGAGAGTCTTCAAAGCTGGAGACACCTGTCAGAAGAAAACCGGTTCCTTATACCAAGGGGAGACTGAGATGATTGAATCTGTGGCTCCACTATTTAAAGCTCCCCCCTGTTATTTTTTGGGGTCACTAGAAGATAGTCACTCAGAGCATGTTTGCAGTGACTCAGCTCTTTCTGTGATGTGCCCTGGCCATAGACCTGATACCAAGGAGTGGCTCTCTGGTTAGTCTCATGTCATGCCAGTTGTGAAAAGGAGATGTGACAG
The DNA here is from genome assembly GCA_013400835.1 of Zapornia atra. NCBI lineage: Eukaryota > Metazoa > Chordata > Aves > Gruiformes > Rallidae > Zapornia > Zapornia atra. The sequence goes on from VZTU01013316.1 coordinate 24,088, forward strand.
TGTCCTGCTCCTTCAACAGTCAAGAGTTAGAGTAGCCTGGTATGTTTAAAACTTTCTGAAAATACAGTGCTTTGTGCTTAATCAAATTGAGTCCCATGGATTAAAGAACAAAGGAAACCTCATAATCTTGAGTCTATGTGATAACTAAGTAAAAAGCTCCAGAATGTGCTATTATTTGTAACTTTGTTCCTCTGACCCCTGTGATTTTTGTATGTGAAAGTGTATGGCAGCAAAAATGTTTGAAACGTTACAGTAAGTGAAGTCATTGGGGTAGGAATAGAGGTGTGGGGACTGTACAGACAGTCATTTTTCCATTCCTGTCTACAACTCTAGTTTTAGTCCTTGATTGTGTGCATTGATGCAGTCTTTAATTAGATCACCACATCCTATTTTTCATTCTGAGGCAAGATTGAGAATCAGCCCTCCCAAGACTGCTATGATCCCAGAGTGGTTAAATGCTGTTGTGTCTGAGGTGGGAATGGAAACTGCCTGTATTTATCCTGTGTTATTGACGGAATCACATGTTTCATTCATATACATTGATGCCTCACGTCCACAGTAAGACACTCTTCACACAGAAAAATGCTAATGAGTCACAACCCCCCCTCCAAAAAAAACCCATCCCTTATTGAACCAAGGAGTTCTTCAATAGCCAGGCAAATCATGGGACACGACTCTGTAAAGTATCTGAGTATACTGACAGACTTTGCAGTCTCCTTTCCTCATGCTCCCATGGGGCCCCAAGGAGCTGGCACGGTGAGGTGAGGGAAGACATTTATGTCTCCCCATGACCATAGCAGGTCTTGGGTGTACAGCGAGATGTTAAGGGGCAATTCTGGTCTTACAGCAAACTGTCATGCAGCTGTCTGAGGTTTTTCATCTGTTTCCTTCATAATGCTAGACCTCATCTATGGCAGACTGTACCACACCTGCTGACAGGATCTTTGTGAAGATTTCTCTTGTGTATTTTGAACAGTGTCTGTTCCATGGATGTTAGCTCTCACAGGTACTTGTATGAGCTGTGCAAAGGGCATTGCCCTAAATTTAAAGGTGATAATCAAAACACAGAGAAATTAAAGCCAAAGATTTCTTTTGTAACTTGGAATACCCTGTCTGAGATGCCTAAAACCTCAGTGTTGAATCACAGAATGTTATGAGTTGGAAGGGCCCTTGAAAGACCATCTAGTCCAACCCCTGCCAGCCAGAGCAGGATCACCTAGATTAAATCACACAGGAACACGTCCAGGTGGGTTTTGAATGTCTCCAGAGAAGGAGACTCCACAACCTCTCTGGGCAGCCTGTGCCAGGGCTCTGTCACCCTCACAGTGAACAAGTTTTTCCTTATGTTCAGGTGGAACCTCCTGTGCTCCAGCTTGCACCCACTGCTACTTGTCCTGTTATTGGATGTCACCGAGAAGAGCCTGGCTTCGTCCTTCTGGCACTCACCCTTTACATATTTATAGACATTAATGAGGTCACCCTTCAGTCTTCTCCAGGCTAAAGAGGCCCAGCTCCCTCAGCCTGTCCTCATAAAGAAGATGTCCCGCTCCCTTAATCATCTCAGTGTCCCTGTACTGGACTCTTTCAAGTAGTTCCCTGAAGAGCCTATACGTACTACACAATATTTTCAAAGCATGGCTTCCCCTTTCCAACTTCATGTGTAGCTCTGTGTCCTGAATGTTTTTGAGCCAGATTGAAGGGCCTGCTGCAAGTGCCTGGAATTTACACTTTTGAAATGTCATTGGGTGAATGTCCTGCATCCCATGGGGGTTGTGTCAGAGATGGGCACAACATTTCCTTTTCCAGCAAAATATTCAGTGGCCTGAAGCAAGAACACTCAATCCCAGTGTGATTTTCCCTGCAAATACGTCTTCTGACTGCTCATCATTCTTATTTCCAGGAACAAGTAGAATCTCTAGATATGTCTGTGAAAGGTTCACTGTACAAAGTACAGATAAGATCTTTGGAGAGATAAGAGTTTTACAGTTAAGTGATCTGCTCTGAATACATAGATTATGACTAGTACAAAGGCTTATATTTTGTCTGGATTTCACAGTGATTGTAAAAGGTGCATTCCTTTTACCCCTGTGACTGTAATCCCATCCTAGCAGGCCTCATATCTCACTGGGAAACAGTGACTATGGTTTTTTAAGAAGAATAGTTTTCTTTTTCTTATTAATTCAGGAAGAAAGACTCTTCCTGTCTCTTGGAAATGGTAGAATTGGTTTTGAGTCAATCTAAACTGCAGACGTATGCAGGTTGAGGAAGAACCCCATATGTAAGATGTAGCTTAAGGTTTTGGGAACTGAGGAAAGAGTGATGTAAGGGAGAAATGTTGGCTAACTTACTAGCTACATAGCATGGCTATTTGCTTTACAGTACCAGATAAAACTTGTCTCTATTTGGAATCTAGAAAATGGTAAAGTCAAGCCAAGAACATCAAAGGATATTTCTCAAAGGGTACCAGCAGCGATATGAAAAAGCCTAGACTTAAGTGATAGCAGAAGGAGGCAGAAAGCTTATAGGGATCACAATACAGTCTGAACAAGAGCTTCAGGTTTATAGTAGGGATAAATTGGATTAAGAAGTATGTCCTAAAAATGTGCATCTTGCAATTTAATTACTTTAAGTTCTTTTGGCAGTGTGATGAACAAAACATTAGTGTTATGATGTTCAGAGATATATGGGCCTTTGTTTTCAGATATTTTTGTACAAGAAGTCTCATTCCAAGTTTACTCTAGGTCTGAAAGTTGATTTGACACTGATCAGTAGTGGTATTTTTTCTTCTACTGCTGGTTCTTGCCCAAATCAAACATTTCTTGCTTGAAAGATTACACAAGAAACAGAAGATTATTCTCTCCTTCATTGGTAAACAGGCTTTTTTTTCTTTCACTTAACATGCTCCTCAATACCCTGTTTTCCTTGCAGTATTTAAGAAATTGGTAATTATGCTGCCCCTGTCCCTCTTACATCCCAAGATTCTTTCTGCTGTGGTCAGATCTTTCCTGCCTCCTTTTGGAAAACAGGACTATGACTTCATCATATTTCGTAATAAAGTTTAAATTAGTTCAGGAAAAGATTGTACAAAATAAGATTTTTTTTTATTTATTTCTGTAATAAGCTTCATAACCTGGGGGTAAAAAGAAATAGACATCATTGATCTAAAAAGCAGTATATTTGCAAAACAATCTAAAAAGCCTTTTTAAAAAAAATGAAGTCTCTTTACCTTAAAATTAATAGTCTACATCAATTGTCTTTAAGTTGTAATGAACAGTAAGTGGCATTTGTCCAACTCTTACACAAGGACTGGAAAGCACTTTCTTATGTTGCCTAACGAGGCCAACTATCGAGTCTCTGAACAAATAGGCATTACAGGCTGCTCTCAGGGAAGGGTAACCCAGTTCAGAAAGTTAGAGTTACTTTAACGTGATGGCACCGCCAGTGAGTCCGCTTCTTGAATGCAACCTGAACTGTACTTCCCAGAATTAGAATTGTTTTCTTTTACAGGAATCCATTATTGCTTTACATTTACAAGTAAATTTTCCTTATTTTCAGGTTAAACTTGTCTTCAGTTTTATGTCCCATGCATAAAACTCCCATACTGACATTTTGTTCAAGTCAAGGTCTTTTGAAGGTTGCACTAGTAAGAGACTGATGATCTGACAGATTATGAAAATTTTATTTCTGGTTGTAGCAAATGATCCCTAAAGAGGTGCAGAAGTAACTCTTCCTTTGGTGTTTAGGGAGAAATTGTTTACTAACTCTCCTTTGGAGTGAACAAACTCTTATTTGCATATGCATTCTGTTTATTTCCATTCTCATGATGCTAGCCTCTTCACTCGTGAGGGAGGTGTCTAATTTTCTGTGCACTTTTCCAATAACAGAAGGGAAAAGAAACTACTACCACAGCTCCATCTAAAAACAGCTGCATACCCATTACTTCAGCTTCTCCAAATTAAGTCAAATTCTGGGTAATTCTCATCTGTTGACTTTCTTTTCCAGTGAATTGTTTAGCAAACTAATGTGTTCTAGTCCTCGTGCAGGGTAGAAAGCTCTAAGCGCCAGGACTGGGTCAGTGGATTATCTAGAGCAAGTTTTTATTGCTCTGTAGGAAATGGTCTTTGACTAAAGAGGGTTTCGCCATTGAACTCATCATAAACAAGTGTGGCTAAAGCGGGCTTCTAAAGTTCATTTCACTTAGTACTTCAGATGGTTGCTGTCTTCAGAAAATGAAGCCAAACATGTCTAATATGCATAAAGATTAGACATGATGAATCAGGGAAATGCTAAACTTGAAAATGTTCTCTCTAGGGGTGGGAAGAAAACAGAAAATCAGTGGAAGTGTGCAGGCAACAAACCTCTCAGTCCCTGTCTTTTTCTCTCCTAAAAGAAAGTATTCTGGCAGGAAATAATCTTTTAGTTGCCTTTCAAAAAGTAGGCTTTGCACCTACTGATCTTCCCATGTTGTGCATACAGAATGTGTCAAGATAGGGGATACTCCCTGGGAGCTGGAAGCCATGGGGGAGTCCCTGGACTAGGAGGACAGGAGCCTCGCTGGCTAGGGCCCATCCTCCAGTCATCACCCAAGCAGGACAGATCTGGACATCTCCAGAAAGTTTAAAGGTAATTCCTGGTGTGCAGGGAAGAAACATGCTTTGCATTATTCCTTTGTTATCCTGGGTGCCCCTTCCTCCATAATGGGCTCACTACCATATGGAAGTAGCACAGATAAGATATTCTTCTTCTATTAATATACTGAATTCTTAATAAAGCCCCTCCTCCTCAAAGTCAAGTAACTACTTCGTTTTAAAGATTGTTGTGGTGCATTTTCATCAAAGCCTCCTTTCACCGTGCTGCTCACACATTCCCTAAGCATCACAAGTAGAAAAACCAGATATAGATAAAGTGTTTCATTATGAGTTGAAGATGACTTATGAAAGCCAAATGCTACAGTCTGCAGAGCATCTGCACAGAAAAGACTAAACTTTTATTTAGTTTGGATGCTTCTTGTTTCTCAAGAACTTCTAAAAGTTCATGCGGGAGGTATAAGTGCAGAGTAAAAAGTAGAATTGCTGTCATCTTACATTGGGCTGGTGGGAAAAAGGAGAGTGAGTCTTGACTCCTGTATCTGAAGATATCCCTGCAAGGCTAAAGGAGAGAGTATTTTATTCCATAAAGCCAAGACATTAACTGTGGCCCTGAGCTGCTGATGAAATGTGTCACAGAGGGAATAGGAGAAACTCCTATTTCTCTTGATAAGAAACTTCAACTTGAGTTATGAGCAACTGAAGTGGAATAACCTGGGCTTATTGCTGGATAAAAACTCTCTGTGAGGCAGGTCAAAGACTTCTGTAAACAGGTTTATGTTTCTGTAGGTGTAAGCCAAGCAGTTTTAGGATTTTTTGTGCTTGAAATTGAAGTTTTATATGAAAGCCCATGTGACATTTTCTTATCTGCTGCTGGCTGGCCTGCTTATCCTTATATAGTAATAGCCATACAATGAATTTAAAATTACGTTGGTGTTTGATACATACATCAATTTACACCCTACCTTTAAGACACTGTGCAGTCACAAACCTGATAGAAACCTCTGAATTAGCACTGAGTGCAGAACTAGCATAAAAAACCCAGCATGGAGCTGGAAAAATGGGGTTGCAAGAGGCACTGAGCAGTTCCTCAGGAAGAGAAACAAATCTTAACAACTTGCATGGGTTAGGTTTCCAATTCAATGAGGTCCTTCAGTGTCTATCTTGTATGGTACCTTATGTCCATGAGGTTAATGGAGAACCTACACAAACGTCTGAATTCTTTAACCGAATGAAAATCAAAATAGTCTCTTTTCCATGTTGCTGTGTTAAAATACAGTGAATCATATTTTTATCTGTGAAGTTCTACTCGTTTATTACTTTGGTGAGTTGACTCTACAGTTGGATGAGTACCTGACTTGGCAATGAGTTGTGAAGCATATTGTGTGCATTCTTTTTCCAACTTCTCAGTTTTTTTCTCCCTTATATTGTGAAATTCACAAAAGCATAATTTTCAAAAGCAGAGATTCTTGCTGGGATCGTGGATTGCCAGTGATGTTACAGGATTACCATTTATCCTCTGAACAGAAATATGCTCCATTCTTTTCTTAACTGGGGTTTCCAAGGCCCATGTTGCGCCTGTAGGAACAGCACATAACAGCTATCTTGTGTCACCTCGAGCACCTTAAAAATGATGCCAGCAGTCTCATTACAGCATTCTACAAGGAGCCAGAAAAGTTGCTGTCCAGAAATAGTGCTGTATTTAGCCTGCTATCTTGCGCTGTCACCAATGACTAACTGTCTGAAGCACCTTCCCTGGAAAATGCCGCTCCATTGGCATCAAAAGACTCATGCTATAGGGGTAGCACTCGCAGTGATTTCTGTCCTTCTGACTTGACTCCAGTAGTTTCCAGAACTCCCTCAACTTAATGGAAAATTAATGGAAAAAACCTGCAAGTGTAAACCACTTTGTGTGCAGGACAGCCTCCCTGACCCCGTGAATCCCGTGAAATGTGATGAAATGTTCAGCAGCATTGATGGTGCATAGCTTAAGCTCAGGTTGAGTCTTAAAGTTTTACCAGATTTTATCTTGGGATGATCTGAGTGAGGGCTCCTTCTCCAGAACTGAGCCTTGCCCCAGGTGATGTCCTATTTCTCATGCTACCTGTTTCTCTGTTTTGTGTTTTAATCAGTGACACCTTTCTTTGTTCCTGGTGGCTCTGGGCATCTGGCCCTGCACGTCATGTGGACTTAGCAGAGAGATAGGGTAACTTCTTGTGTGTTGCTGGAAGCAAGCAGTTTAGGGGAGCGAGGCTTCAGTTTGGTGAATAGGTTCTGTAAAGGAAAGAAGTAAATTCCCTAATGTTCTCAGATCTGTTCTGCTGAAAAGCACTGATATTTTCTTGTTTGAAGTGTTACGACAAAACTCTTGAAACTAGAGAAATCATTTCATTCTAACAAACACATGCATAGGATAAGAAGTAAAAAAAAAAAAGGTAATCTTTAAACTGGCTTGTTGTTAATCACTATTTCTTATTTTTAAAATGCTGCCTAAAATAATTCTGGTTTGGATTTTGAAGGCACAGCCACATTTTTAAGTCTCTATCATGTACTGCAGAGTTTTCCACTTTATTGCAAATAGCAGTTGTAGTGGGAAATGGCTGAGGTGCTCGCTTCAAATGGCCTTCAGTTGGTCTTCCTTATTCAAGATTCAGAGTTGAGCAAACCTCTGCTATTTGTTTAAGCTTCTTCAACAGCTTTGCATGTTTAAAAAGTTATTTGATAGACTCTTTCTGCCCTCCTCCTAACTATTGTTTTTGATCTAATTTAAAAAAAGTAAAGCTGTCTGTGTTGTAGTCATGCTGCTGGACTGTGCGGTGAGGACGTGTAGAAGTCTTCTAACCAGAAGCCGCACAACAGTCAAAATATGTTTTGTTTTATGCATGTTCAGTGCACATTGTCTGCATTTGAAGGATGGACTAGAACCTTACAAATGTCTTTGTTAAAGCCTTTGTTCTGACTCCACGGTGATAGTTTGGAAACGTTGGTCAACACTGCTTACTATTGCAGGGTTAAACAACTCACTTTGGCATTCTGTGTTTGCAAAAACTCTTTCCATGTTAGGAAGCAGTCCATTTTGTAGCTTTATAGCTGTCTCATCATAGTGATTTCCTGTGTGACTGAAACCTTTTAAACTGTCATTCATTAAAGGTGAACGGGGTTCACGAAATACCGTGAATCCCAGATGCACACATCGCTGACTGCTTTGTGTTGAGGCATTGCCCTCCAGATTTGAACTAGCAGTTTTACATGTAAGAATGAAAACTCTGAACTCCCCGTCCTTGATGCATGTGATTTCTGTCCTAAGGAACCTGCTCTGGCAGGGGGGTTGGACTCGATGACCTCTTGAGGTCCCTTCCAACCCCTATGGTTCTGTGATTCTGTGATAGGCATGACAGAGTTAGACAGTGCATAACCCCTGCCCGTATGCCAATGCATGGCCTTACATGATCTTGTCAGGAAGTAAAGAATTTCAGGTTTGGATGACCTTTTTTTTTTTTTACTGTGGTGTTAAGAAAATAGTTGACATTTGGAATCAACAGCACTGTTTTCTGTTGTGTGGTGGCTTCTGTGTCTGTATATATATATACATATATCAACATCTTTAAGAAGGTACATCTCTCTGTGCTATGAAAGAAGGTAACCTGTAACTCACATGTTTTTTAAAAAAATTATTTTCCTTGAAAAACTAAAGGATGACTTCTTTCTTGGTGTGGCATTTATTCTAGGTGAATAAGTGATTATCCCTTCAGTTGCTGTCACTGTGAAGAAATTGGAATCTGCAGAAACAGTACTTAGCTCATTCAGAAATTGTATTTATCAACAGTACAGCCTAAAGAAAAGCCAATTTAACTGCAGTACATGTGTAGTTCAGAATGACAAACTGCAGAAGTTTGGCTCATAAGGATAGATAGCTTCTTGCAGAATAAACCTCGCTGTGATTCACTTTAGATACTTTGTGTTTTTATCTTTGGGCATAGAGAAAGAGGGTTTTGCTGTGCCAAACTTCATCACACTGAACAAGACGTGGGTTTCTATGGTAGCTGGCTCACATATGATGATGTATTGGACTGGGATTTCGAGTGTGGTAACCTGATTTTTTTCTTCACTCCGCACTTGAATCCAGCCGATAATCCCTTAAATGAGAGTCCAGAATTATCCACTTAATACTACCTGCTTGATAGTACCAATACCAGCCATCTTATCAGTCTCGTTACACTAAGAAAGGTAACTTTGGTTTTGAGGTTGCTTTAACCACGTAGGCTGGTACTAGTGGTTAATCTGAAAACTCATAGCAGCCCTTGTGAAAGGAAAAGCAAACCTTCAAGGGAGTGATGTCAGTAGGAGTGTAGGAACCATGAAGCTGTGTTCTGCAGTCTCAGCACAGGGTGAGGAGCACTTAATTGCTTGAATAGCTGCTTCATACCCTGCAGCTGTTCAGATCCATGTAACCTTTACCTGAGCTGTGCATCAATGCCTCTCTGACATACCTGCACTCTGCATATTGCTTGCAAGTACTTAACTGCGTGTCTGCTCAGCACAAGCATGGGTGACCAGGGCAGGAGCCTGTAATTCAGTTCTGATTAGAGATTTCTCTAATTGGGCATTCATGGGGCAAATTGATATGACTTGAATCCCCCTCCATCTGTTAACTTGGTGCTTCTATGCTGACAGAGTTGATTGATAGCAGGATTGTACTTTGGTTAGGTGAGTAGCAATTGAGCTGACAAAGCAGTGGTTTACCCCCGCTGATAGGGAGGCTTGTTAGTCAAAATCATAATGAGCTACACTGAAGGAAGAGGATGGCAGTACATCACAATTTCTTGCACTGTGCTTTGCTGTCTGGAAACCATCCGAATACTCAGTCCATGTGTAGAAGAAAATAGCTTCTTTGTCTGCCTGAAGGTCACATTTCAGATTACTTTTACTGTTAATGTGCTTTTCAGCGTCACTCAGGGGATAACGGTGTTGATCACTTTTTCCTTCTTTTACCCAGAAGATTGCAAACTACTCACATAAGAACATCGCTACTTAGAATCACAGAATCTCCTGAGTGGGAAGGGATCCACAAGGATCATCGAGTCCAGCCCCTGGCTCCACACAGGGCCAGCCAAGTCAGAGCATGTGACTGAGTGCGTCGTCCAAACACTTCTTGTACTCAGTCAAGCTCAGTGCTGTGACCACTTCTATTTTGCTATTGTGGTGGCCCTATTTTTGCTTATGATAATGGTGTTTATCCTGTCAGTTTGGAGTCCTGCTGGGAGGCCAGTGTAGCAATTAACCCTTAAAAGACAAGATAGGGGAATATCAGTATTTGTGACTAAACCCAGAAGTCTCTGAGTTTATCTACTTTAGCATGCATGCCACTTCTCTATACTTACTTCTAGCCTAAAAAAAGAATGGCAGTGGTTAATTAAATCCCTGCAAGTAGGTTTAGTAAGATCTGAACCAGTATAGACCCTCTATTTGCCTAAGAACACTTGCCAAATACATTCAGAAATGGTGAAGAAGACTTGCCAAATGCAAAACAGGAGTGTTGTAGTGCAAATGCTCTTCTTCCCCTGCAATAAGAGCTACAACAGTTGTCTTCAGCAAGAATGGGCTTGTCACCTGAGCTGAGGAGAATTCCTAGGCACAGAATCACAGGATTACAGAACAGTAGGGAAGGGACCTCTGGAGATCATCTAGTCCAACCTCCCTGTCAGAGTAGGATCACCTAGACTAAATCACACAGGAACGCATCCAGGCAGGTTCTGAATGTCTCCAGAGAAGGAGACTCCACAACCTGTCTGGGCAGCCTGTGCCAGTGCTCTGCCACTCTCACAGTAAAGAAGTTCCTCCTCATGTTTAGGTGGAACTTCCTACTTTTAGATTTGTGCCCATTACTTTTTGTCCTGTCATTGGACAAGCTAAGCACAGGCATTTTTAAGGAGTGATCCCTCTATGCAAAAAAAAATGGGAAAGGATCAAAACGGTCAAAACATCAACAGGCTGAACCTACATGTTTTTCAAAGCTCAGTGATATTCAATACAGTTTGGTGAAGGTGGATTCCAATTTGGGAGGTTGTAGGAAATATAAAGAGGCAAGGGCAAATCCAGTTACGGTTCCTGAAGTTAAGGATGCAGGAGCTTAGTTTTCTTTCAGTGAGGTAGGAACTGATCCACTCCCACTGAGATTTCTAAGTGGAGCAGCTATCAATGGAACCAGTGCTGGTTCTACACTCAGGCTCTCAAGCTGTGCTGTTGGTGATGGCAGCAGAGTAACTGTCAGCTCACAGAGTGTGGGCAGGTGCCATTCAGAGGTTTTTCTCACCTAGCTGGCAGGTTTGAGGATGTGTGCTGAGAAATGAGGTTGCTCGTGTTTTAAGCTTAGTGACTTCCATGTACTTAGAAATAGTATCCAGCACCTCCTTGTTTTTCTCTTCTTTAAAAGCCAGTGATGAATCTAATATTCCTAGGGCTAAGGGGGGAAAAAATCCACCTTGAAAAACCCAATAAAAATAGCTTTGTGAATGCCGTTTCTGATGAGAGGAGGAGAGAAAACAGGCAGATGCACTTTGCTGACCCTTCATTCTCTTCCCCCACGCTCTCCTCCCACAACAGCTTAGATCATTAAGCTCCTGTATAATTAAAACTTGGTCCAAGTCACACTAATTTTGTTTCCTGGCCACGGTGAACGATATAAATACCTAATCACTTCCTTACACAGAGGCTGCTTCCTGCTGGTGGTTTGCAGTTGCAAAGGACACGGTCCCTCAGCGAGCTCCCTGTACAGCTGCTCGCCCTGTGTGAAGGAACCTTACTCCAAAGTGGTCCCCTGCCATGGCGCATTTATTTCCACAGAATCCTCCTCCTGTTTTTTCAAAGGGAATGATGTCACTTTCTATAAACAGAAGGCATAGAAAGGCTATTGTCAATGCACATAATGGCTGGAATTAACTTTACAGAATGAAATTAAAAGGGGAAGAAGAGACTCTTTTTTCGAGGCTGTCCTAAGGGACTGCTGTTCTAATGGGTCACTGGAGCCGCAGTTCTGAAAGGCCTCATGGACCAATAGGTCCTGCACATAAATCCACTGAAGTTGTAGCAATGGTTAACTGATGGCAGTGTAATTAATACAAAGACTTCTCTCCTCAACATAGAATGCTAAATGTGAATTGAAGTGGTTAGTCATGAAACAAAGTCTGGCCTGCAGTAAGATGTCACGGGCCTGCTAGCTCCATCCAACACCCTTCTCTCTCTGTAGGAAGGAATAATAGGGAGACAGAAAGCAGGGAAGGGGGGGAACCTTCATAACTCAGTTCGTTATGTTCTTGTGAAGCTGTCATAAGTTGCAGGCTTGAAATAAATAGCTGCCCTAGAGCTCTAGTAGGACCAGCATGTTTCTGACTCTTTAGAGGGGAGGAGACACAGCTGAACAACATGCTCTGAGACTGTGTGTGGAGGAAGTCCCCCAAATCAAGTTTTCTCAAGATACAGAGCACCCAGAGCTGTTATTCTTGCCTGCCTTGGGCTCAGTGACTCCAAGAAGTCAGTCCATGAGGTCCTGCTTCCTCTGTGCAAGCAGAAAGGGCAGGAATCACAAACCCAGTGAAACTAAATAGATGCACTGCAGTCACAGCCCATCACCTCCACCAGCAGTTTCAGGGATGCCCACTGTTTTAGTGAGTATTTAGAATAAATTATTTCTGTCTTTTCTCTCTCCTTGCTTATGAAAGCAGAGTCCCAGTATAATCAAATAAGGTTTATTGTGCTTTGCTGATGTTTTACCTATGCAACTGTGTGTCTGGCAGTGTCTGGCAGTGAAAGGTGCTAGTTACATGAACAAGAAAGCTCTTCAGTGAAAATTTTCAATTTGTGGTAGTTTTGGTGTCTGGGCTATAATCAAAGACTGATAAAAAATTTAACAGTCCTGAAAAGATGTGCAGATGCTTTGGTGTTTGAAGTGAGTCTGCTTGCATTTGGAGTGTTATCAGTGCTTCTCTAAGCTATGTGGGGATGAAGGCTAGTGGTTATACGCTTAGTCTGGGGCATTTGATGTGCACTCATGCTCCAATTAAATCTTTTGTAGAAGCACTGGCTATTTCCAGTTTTAGTTACATGGGATATTGACGCAAAAGTAAATTTAAAGTAGTAGTTGTATTAATAATATCTTGAAATTTATAAAAGACTCTGGGATACAAGCTAGACAGGTCTATTTGAAGCAACCGTGTGTGAAGTACAAGCAGTTTCACAGATGTGAATTGAAAACACATGTCTGTTTTGGCTTTAGTCATTCTCTGCAACAGACTGATACTGACCTAAGAGTTCCCCTGCATTTCATTTCTGGCTCATGTTGCGTTGTTGTAGAATTAATGATTGAAATAGATTCATTTGAATCTGGACCACATAATGAGTGTTAGAATTAATCTGTCTTGCACTCTTGTCTTCTGTGCCATTGCATGTCTCCCTACATTTCTACAGGCTGATGATCACCTTCTACAAGGCCACCTAACATCTGTCATGCTTTTTCCTCCCACCTTGTGCAGGCGGAAATGCAGTGGATTGACCCTGTGGGCGGTTTTTAAATGAATTTTTAATTATTCTGTGCAGCTTTGTAGAATAGACAAAGCAAAGAAGAGGGGAAGAGCTTTGTGTCAGATATTTATGTAATGGACTGAACTTGAGACTTCTTGTCTCCTACACAGCCAGAACTTCTTCCTCCACGGCCCCCTCCTTCCTCTCCCCAGGAGATACCCATGAAATCAGAGAGGAAGAGTGACCTACTCCAGCTGTCAGCATAAAGTTATAGATGGTCTTTCAAAATCAGGCTACTATGTTACCTGCCTTGGCTTTGCTTTCAGCCAGGTTTCCCTCATCTTGTAATTGGTCTTCTCCAAATACTGAATCATTGGGTGTAGCAGCAATGCGCTCTCAACAGTGAGCTGTGTGTTATCAGAGTATTGATAGTAAGTATGTGTTATCTGGACAATTTATCTATGTATTTAGCATTAGAAAAAGCATTTTCCCAGGGTGCATTTGATCTAAGGTAGAGATACAGTTCATCATCATAAGGAGTTTAAGCCCTTCTAGCACATTACCATAGGACCCTGGTGCCTGTCTGATGGGGAAATTATTTCTGCTTAGTAGAGTAAGATGCAGAGTGGATCAGAAGACAGGAGACTGTGCTTTGTTTGCCATACACCAAGAAGAGAAGTCACCACTAAAGAAATAAATTTGAGAAAGGTGGTGGGACTTCCTCACAGATTCCATTTTATGTTTTCCATGTAAGTAAGGCTTGCTTGTATGTATATTATAAATTCAGAAACTTGACGTAGAATCCACACGTTTGAAGCCAAATGCTTGATTCAGCCATAGGCACAGTGCCACGACTTTTATCTCCACAATTAACCATTGCACAGCAGCTGTCTGTATGATGACAGTAATTAGCCTTCTTGATGCTTTTCCCTCTCATTTTGGGACTTTAAGGTTCTACATTTTGTTGTCTTAACTGTCTAATTTAGTGGCAATAGGGGACAAATTTGTTCTATATGAGTAGCAAGAGTTTGCCAGCCACAAAGAGTGGGAAAGGAAGAGTGAGAAGTTATCTTTCTGACCATTTTAAAAAATGTTTGTACTTTCATTAAATTAAAGACACAATGTACAACCTTTGAAAAGAGGGATGCACTCTGTTTCTGAGTCTTTAATGCCTCAGTTCTTTGACAACAGATTCAGTATAAAATTTAGTGACTAAAGGAGGAAGATTTCCAAAGATGATGTAGAGTTTTTGTGGGCTGAAAATCAACCTAAAATCCTTCTCCTTCCTTTTCATTAGCTTCAGTGATAATTTTGAGTACCTCACATATGTAATACTGTTTGAAAAGGGGGGAGCTAGTTTTCAAACTCTGATTTTACTTGTATTTTTTTGCAAAATAAGAAGTTTATTTTCAAGGTAAAAAGGTGAACTTGTTCCAAATGTGTTGACTGGAGTCTTAGCACAGGGGGCTGACAGGCATGTATATTTTTGTGGTTTATTGTTACTTTTGTGGTTATCTGGGATTTATATGCTGCAATGGATATACAGATGTCAGTGTAATGAAGCTGCAAACTGCACAGGCACTTCGGCTGTGTTACTTATCCAGTTGTTGCAAGTGCCACTGTTCACATGGATCAGGCTAGCATGATTATGGTATGATGCAAAGCCCATGACAGTCATTTCAATATTCTGTGCTCCATCCTCCTTGATAAGTCTGGATGATTTACTTTGCAGGTCAGCCTACAGCTCTTGGCTAACTTCCAAACGCAGTATTATCTAATCTACAAATCGCTGCTGTTCCAACAGTTCAAGTCAAGCAAACAAACAAACAAAAAAAATAATTAAATGAGCAAGGGAAGAATTCTGCCTGACTGAATGAATAATTGAAGACAGAGTTTGGTCCAGAGAGAGAGTGGTATTTGAATCTGGGGAATAAAGAGCAGCAGAAGAAATGTCAGCTGCATAAATAATTGATAAAGTCTCAACAGCAATCCTTTTATTCCTGAGACCAAGGGAAATAAGGCAGCAGTGCCTTTCCCCTCGGTCCTTTTATGGACTGCAGTGATTCATCCTTTAGGCAACTGCCTGTGTAACTGTGGCATGAGAAGGAATCTCTGAAAGTGACTGCAGTGGGAAAAGCAGTGCTTGGCTTATCTGTCTTTTGATTTGGAGGACAAGTGATGTGCAGTGTTTCTGTTGCAGAGAGGAGAGTGTGTACTTTCACCATATTTCTTTAAGCAAGTTGACCTTTGACCTGCATGTTCCAAGTAACGTGTACTGTGGAGTCCAATTCTAAGCATCATCTCTGCCACTATCACTTGGGAAGACAGCTGATTTGTCTTGTGAGGTCAGCAGCCACCACAATACAGGTCCAGGTTTAGCCAATGTGACTGTCCATCCCTTCAGAGAGCATTTTAAGTTGGCTTCCTGCTGGAGAAGTAACAAGTGGTATAATCCACTGTTCTCTGTCCCTGCCAGCTCGCTTCTTATTTAAAATGCAGCTTTCAAAGCAAATAATTACAGCAGATCTGCAGACCATTACTTTGATCTTTCGGTAAACCCAGCAATACCTACTTTGCAGTAGGCAAGGCATGCAAGTGCAACCCTAGGATTGCTTCAATTAGATAGCCTTTCTGTGCTCTTTCAGTCCACCTTGTTCTGTGTATCTCTCTCTCTATGTATGTATATATATATAAATATGCACATTCATGTGTGTATTTATGTATACACACACAACTTCTGTATCAGAACCCCATGGAACCAGTCAATCACAGACTGACAGTTAAGAAGCCCTTCCAAAACATGACATTTTCCCATGTGCCTTCAAATATTTGAATGCAGCCTGTTTGTGCTAAAGGCATAGCCAGGCTCACCAGGAAATAAAAAACTTTTGGTGAGGTTCTAAGTTGAATTTAGGCACCATGCTGTACAGGGGCATCCATATGGGAAGACTGGTCCCCTACTCAGGTATATTCAGTAGTAGCTGTGATTTTAAATGTCAGGTTATCTGTTGACTATTTAGCTTCAGAGCTCAACAGGTTGCTGTAGGCACTCTTCCTCAGGCTGAGCAGTAGATGCAGTCTACAGCTCACTGGCTCAACAATGGAGGGGCAGACTCTTTTTAGCTTGGCATTAAGACAAAACCAATGGACATAAAATATGCCTCGGTATTCATCAGATGGTCAAAGAATTTTTCAGGTTATTTTCATTTCCAGAGAAACCTGTTATATCAGTAAAGGAGATATTTTACAAATGCACTCTGTGCAGATTTTCACATCCTCGGTCAGGGATAAGAAAACAGACGCTCCAGTCCTGTCACAGAGAGGAGACAGAGTGCTTACATAGCTTGTGGAACATATGAGTTCAAATTAATTAAATTGCTCTTGAAATGAATCTGGGCCACATGGCTAAGTACCATAAATATATAGCTAGTATTTTTTTCTTTTCTCCCTTTAAAAAAAATCACAGAATCACAGAATCGTAGGGGTTGGAAGGGACCTCGAGAGATCATCGGGTCCAACCCCCCTGCCAAAGCAGCTCCCCAGGACATATCACTCAGATAGGTGTCCAGACGGGTCTTGAATATCTCCAGAGAAGGAGACTCCACCACCTCCCTGGGCAGCCTGTCCCAGGGCTCTGTCACCCTCACTGTGAAAAAGTTCTTCCCCATGTTGGTGCGGAACTTCCTGTGCTCCAACTTGCAGCCATTGCCCCTAGTCCTGTCCCCACAGACCACTGAAAAGGGGCTGGCCAATTCCCCCTGCGTCCCATGCCTAAGATATTTATAAACACTAATTAGGTCCTCCCTAAGTCTTCTTTTCTCCAAACTAAACGGTCCCAGCTTATTCAGCTTGTCCTCACAGGGGAGA
>VZTU01013317.1:2662-16743 GCA_013400835.1 Zapornia atra
CAGTCTCTGCCCTTTAACAAGCTGATTCCCCTCCTGTTTCTCTGCTCCCTTCAGGGACTGGCAGGCTGCAATGAGGTCTCCCCACAGCCTTCTCTTCTCCAGGCTGACCCAGCCCAGCTCCCTCAGCCTCTCTCCATAGGGGAGCTGCTCCAGCCCTCTGATCATCTCCGTGGCTCCTCTGACCCCTCTCCAACAGTCCCACATCTTTCCTGTACTGGGGCCCAGCTCTGGACACAGGACTCCAGCTGGGGCCTCACACAGACAGAGCATAGAGGGACAATCCCCTCCCTGTCCCTGCTGCCACCCCTCTGCTGATGGAGCCCAGGATCCCATCGCCCTTCTGGGCTGCAAGAGCACATTCCCACAGGAGCCTTATTCCTGCATGGGATTCTGAAACCACCCAGGGGACCCCTGTCACCCTGTGGGATTACACTGACACCCAGGTGCTGCTGTATTTCCACATGAGATTATGCAGCCACCCAGAGGCTGCCCAATTCTTGCAGGGGATTACACAGCCACCCAGGGGATGCTCTGTTTCGGCCTGGGATTCTCCACCTGCCCTATTGCCCTGTGGGATTACACAGCACCGTAATCCCAAGGATGAAACCTGGGAGCGTTACCAATGGGGTGTCCTTGCCCAAAGCTGGTTGAGATGCAGGAGATACTACATTTCCCAGCACTGGATGCTCAGGATGTTGCTTTTCCAAAGCAGATGATGGGCATGGGTACCCACCAGAGACAGCGATGGGGTACCCACTGGAGACCCACCCCTGGTGGGACTTACCAGCGAGCATCTTGTGTACTGGGGGGGTGATATCTGCTTCAGCCAACTGCTCGTAGCTGGTGGCGTGGTAGAGCCTGACCTGGGCACTGCTCTGCAGCGCGACCCACACGCCGGTCCCCGTGCTCACCATGCAGGTGACGCTGCGCCCGCTGTCCTGTCCCACCTGGAGCGTGTGCTGCGGGTGACAGAGCCACAGGGATGGCACTGGGACTGCCACCCATGCCCGTCGCTGTCCCTCCACCCTCCTGCTGTTGCCCCATGGTACCTCTTGTGCCAGCGTGGTGGTGTTGAGGACGATGACCCGGTTTTGGCAGCCGCACCAGAGCTTCCCTGCCACTGCCACCATCTTGGTGATGGGGCTTCCCGGCGAGCCCAGAGAGAGGGACTTGGAGTTTTGGGGGTCCCAGAAGTGGCCTGTGAAGGTGGTGTGAGTGGGGTGGGTAGTTAAAGCAATCCCAGACAACCCCATCTTGACCCAGCTGATGGGATACGGTGGCTGGAGATGCCCATCTCCAGGTCCCCCATTAGAGGGGACATGAGCTGATGTCCCCTGGGCATGCCTGCAGTGGGCAGGGACCAGGGGGAGGACGCACAGCTCCACCTGGCTCTGATTTTTTGGGTCTTCATCATCTCTTGAGGAACGTCCGTTCCCTTCCTGCAGAGGCAGGGAAGTTGCTGCACCCCGAGCATCCCTCCCCGGGGGTGAGCTGCCCAAGCACCCACCCAACAGGCCCCGCTTTGGGGCTGCATTTAACACCCACAGCACCCTTTGGTGGTCCCAATCCAGCCTCACCTGCCTCCCGTTGGTACACAATGAGCTCCCCATTGGCCAACGACACAAAAACCTGGTTATCCAGGTACCTGTGGGGAGAAAAACCCTTGGACAACCGGTCACAGAGCCCCACTCAGCCACCCTAAACCACCTCACTGTGGACATCCTGAAGCAGAAAAGCCTTCTTCCCCACTTACAAGATGCACATGACAGCTGCAGCGTGTTGCATCTTCATGCTGTTCTTCCTGTTCCGGATGTTGTCTGAGGACTGGTACACATGGATGCTGTGGGGGAAGAGAAAAGCTGGAGGCTCACCTGGGATCAGGGTCCACCACCCCACAGATGTGTCCCCCTCATCCTGGGGACGTACCAGCCATCCTCAGTGCCCAACCACATGGAGCTCTGATGGGCTTCAGGGTCAAGGCTGAGGAGGTCCTCGAGGCTGCCCCTGGTGAAGGAGCCACGGCTGGAGCGTCGCAGGGCTCGCCCATCCGTGGGGCTCTCGCCGTGTCGGTTTTGGCTGTAGGTGCCACTGATGGGCATGAAGCCAGGTTCTTGCTCTTCCTCTGAGCTCGTTGTCTCTGCTGTTGCCTCCTTGCAGCTTGGGATCTCTTCATCTGTGGAGGAAGAGGAAGGGAAAAGTCAGGTCAGAAGCACCTGACTCCCACCCAAAGTGATGGGGAAGAGACTACGGGTCATCTTGTGATGTCAAGCCCAGGGAGGAAGTAGGGATGATGAGCCCCAAACCCACCAGGCTTTACCCAAAGCCACCAGCCCCATCCCAGCACTACAGGGCTGAGGCTGATGCCCCACAACACCTCTTTTCCTGGGACTTCCTTGGCTCGAAAGCCTCCAGCTGTGGAATTCCCTGAGGAACACAAGGTGGAATGGCCAAAACGATGGAGCTGTCCACCGTTTTAGTATGGCCTGTAGCGACAGGCTGAGGAGCAATGGTTTTAAACCAGAAGAAGGGAGATTCATATTAGACAGAAGGAAGAAATGTTATATGAAGTAGGTGAGATACTGGCAGAGGTTGCCCAGGGAGGTGGTAGATGCCCCATCCCTGGAGACATTCAAGGTCAGGTTGGATGGGGCTCTGAGTGATCTGTTCTGGTGAAGATGTCTTGACACACAGCAGAAGGGTTGGACTATATGGCCTTTAAAGGTCCCTTCCAACCCAAACCACCCTGTGATTTTAGGATTTCGGGGCAAATCTGTGGGGGCTTTTTAGCTAAGCAGGGACTCACTGCCAAAGCTGGAGGAGATGGTGGAATGGCTGGCTTGGCTCTGCAGCGTCCCCGAAGGACTGGGCGAGGACTCATCATCCGTGTCATCGCTATCAAAGGGCACCAGCTCCCTGTTCCCACCATCGACCGGCTCCGAGAGCTCCAGCGATGAACCCGAGATGGAGATGTGCAGGCATGGCTGTGGCCCTGCATCTTCTGCCTGCACCGGCATCGGCTCCGAGGAGGGACTGCCCACCGGCTCGGCACGCTCCCTGCCACAATCAAGGGAGGGTGGGGAAAAGAAGCAACTCCAGCATTGCCCTGTGCCCACCAACTCCATAGTGCCAGTGGGAATGTCCTACCTATACGCCCGCTTGAGGCCGGGCACGGAGGCGATGCAGAGGATCCTGGCAGAGCAAACGGCGATGCACGCCTCCACTGTGGGCTCCTTCCGGATGCTGAGCAGACAAACCTGCCCCACGTAACCATCGCTGTTGCAAACCCAGACTTCATGAGAACTTTCCGGGCTGCCATGGCTGGGAGAAGCACAAGAAAACTGCAAGGGAGCAAAAAGATGAGGATGAGGTTGGGTCATTTGGGGATGATGCAGAAGGTTGAGGTTTGTGTCCAGTTTTGGGCTCCCTGGGATAAAAAAGACAGGGACCTCCTGGAGAGAGTCCAGTGGAGGCTACAAAGATGATTAAGGGTCTGGAGCATCCTCCCCATGAGGAAAGGCTGAGTGAGCTGGGGCTGTTCAGCCTGGAGAAAAGAAGACTAAGGGGGGACCTTATTAATGTTTATGAATATCTTAAGTATGGGATGCAGGGGGAAATGGCCAGCCCCTTTTCAGTGGGCTGTGGAGACAGGACAAGGGGCAATGGCTGCAAGTTAGAGTATAGGAAGTTCCGCACCAACATGTGGAAGAACTTTTACCCAGTGAGGGTGAGGGAGCCCTGGGACAGGCTGCCCAGGGGGTGTGGAGTCTCCTTCTCTGGAGAGATTCCAGCCCCATCTGGATGCCAACCTGTGTGACCTGTCCTAGGGACCCTGCTTTGGCAGAGGGGTTGGACACGATGAGTTCTGGAGGTCCCTTCCAACCCCTATGATTCCATGATTCCATGATCTGGCAGCAAGCCCACTAGGATGGAGAGGACCTGTGGGATGATTTGAACCCAGCCACCAAGTACCTGCATCCCGCTCCGTGTCTTCATGATGGGAATAGCCTTGAGGAACTCTGGGTCCAGGCAGTTTTTGCTGGAAGCTGGGAAAATCAAATTGGAGAATGAAGAAGCAATGGGGGAAAAGGGTCTACTGAAGTGGGGGCGTGATGCTGAGCCCACCACTGCATCCACCTCCCCAGTCCCTGGTGTTACCCAGCTTCTTCTTTGCGTCCTCAAAGGCTTGCTCAAAGCCAATCCGGGCATCAGGGTTGGGGAACTCAAAGATGAAGGACTCGGTGCCATCAGCTTTGGTGGTGCTGAGCTCCACTTTGTTTGGGGGGAAGGCCATGCTGAAGGACAGGGACTGCTTCTCCGCTAGCTCCCGGTGGATGGCGGCCATCAGGTCCTTGATCACGTCATCCAGGCTCTGGGGACAATGCTTTGGTTCTCAGGGATGGGCCACCACAAGCTTGATGATGCCCCCGCCCATCCCCTAGCACCCTTCAGAGGTTGCCCCAACCCCATTGTGGTTTTGGGGCTGCTGGCATCTGGGTCCTTAGAGGACACTCATGGCCACCAGTCCTTCCACAGGCTCTCCTTCCCATCAAGGACATCCCAGGCAGTCCCCAGGTGAAGGTGTCTGGCTAGGAAATAGCACCAGGGGCACCATGTGAGGCTGACATCCCCAAGCATCCTTCAGAAGCTGCCCCGACCCTCCTTGTGGCTTTAGAGCTGGTGGCATCCAGGTCCTTTGAGGACCTTCCACAGGTTCTCCCTCCTGCTGAGGACATCCTGGGTGGTCCCACAGGGAATGCTCCCAGCCAGGAGACAGCACCAGGGTCACCATCCCCATACCTGGTGGGGGAAGCTGAGAGTCTCTGACAGCTTGCTAACTTGCCCCAGTGTGCTGAGGTCTTCATCCAGGCGGCAGATGCTCTTCTGGATGCTTTCCCGGTTGGTGGCTTGTGAGGCACCTGTGCAGGAACATGTACATGGCATTAACCTCTTCTTCCTCCACGCAGGAGAACCTAATCCCTTGCCATCCAGGGGTAAGCAATGGGTTTTGGGGTGGGATGGGACACTCCAGCAGGCAGTGCCAGACCTTTGACAATGTCCACGTCCTCCAGTGGCAGCTTCCAGAGCAGTTTGTACTTGCTGGCGGTGTCGATCACACTGGCTGCTGTGTACCTGTGAGGTTGAGAGGGGGGTGATGAGCTGCACCTACATCCCCAGCACCCTAAAGACACCATGGGATAGTCATGGTGGATCCCCCCCCACAACGGGGTACTCACAGGCTCATGGAGCTGCGACGAAGGGACCCTGACTTGCGCTTCAACGTCGTGCACACCAGCAGGTCCGTGAAGAGGAAGAAGGAGCGGTCCTTCTTCCCACCCACAGCCTTCTGCAGAGCAGTGGGAGACACCAAGGGGTTAATGTCTGCCCTGCCCCTACTGCTTGGCGCTGGGAGTGGTCCCTGCCTCAGTTTCCCCACGTGCCACCTTGTCACAAGGAGGGGTCCCACACCACTGTCTGCATGGGGAGTGGCTGTGCCCTCATGGTGGTGAAAGGGGATGTGGGTGCAGCGGCCGTGTGGGCAAAGTCAGAGGGTCCCACTCCAGGGAAGCACCAGGGTCATGGGAACACCAGGCATGGTCTTACCAGGACCACCAGTGGCTCCACCTCCAGCCACCCTATCCATCCCCTGGCCCCGGGCTCCTGCAGGTTCTCCCTGTCTCCTGCCTGGTCTCAAACCCATCTTATCTTCCCACACATTTGGGGAATTTTACATTGTCCTCATTGATCTGCNCATGAGCCTCAATCACAGCCTTCCACCGCCCCACCCAGCGTGGGGTCCCATGGCCCCGGTGGCAACAAGGGATCATCACGCTCTTACCACTTCCACCACCATCTCCTGGCGCAGGAACCTGCGGAGTGGGGCCTGGAGCTGTGGGGACAAGGACGTTTGTGAGCAGGCAACCACAGCAGGGGGATGCTCATGAGCTTCATCCCTGTCCCTATGGCCCCTTGGCTCAGAACTGGCACCCCAACCCCTTCCCAAACCCCCCTGGGAGCCCACCAAGGCCAAGTGATGATGGGGAAATCAGGACCTGGAGGAGAAAACAAGTAGTCCGGGCTGGGGTAACCCAGCAAGAGAAGAAATGGTTGACTTTTAGGGACAAGGAAAGGTTGATCCCATGTAAGACCCCCATACATACGTCCTCCATCCCTTCGATGTGGGACTCAATCTCCTGCACGATCCGGGCGTTCCTCTCCACCTCCTCTGCGCTCTTCATGCCCTTGTTGATTCTCTCAGCCACCTGCTTAATGTTGCGCTGGGCATCGATGAGGAATGGGTGGTCAGGATGGTCCTCTGGCGTGTGCTTCAGCAGGTCCTACCACAGGAGGTCATGGCAGGTAAAGCCTGGGCATTGGTGATGCCAGGACACCCCCCAAGCAAGAGCTCCTACCACTGCTGCTCTGGATGATGGGGATGGAAACCAGCCTCACACAGGAAAGGCTTCACAAAGAAATGAATCCTTGAGCTTTGGCCAGCACCAGCCTGGTCTTTGACACCTCTACAGAGGCCACCAGCTCCTGAGAGCACATCATCACCTTGTATGGATGCTGGAAATTCATCCCTGGAGGTGTTCAAGGCCAGGCTGGATGGGGCCCTGGAAAACCTGGACTAGTGGAGGGTGTCCCTGCCAATGGCAGGGGGTGAGACTAGATGGGTTTTGAGGTCCCTTCCCACCCAAACCAGTCTGGGATTCTACAAAAGTCCATCCCCACCAGCCTCAGTGCTGGGGAGAGTGACTATGGTATGGGGAAACTGAGGCACAGAAGGGGTGACAGTGCAACTGGTCCCCAAATGGCACTGCAGTGTCCCACCTCCCGGCAGAAAGGTAAAGGGGAAGGGGACTGCACACCCACAGGGACATGCTGGGCAGGGCACACCAAGGTGACAGTCCTCAGGCTGACCATCCCCAGAGCCGCACGCATGCCCAGGGGCATCTTTTTATCATCAAAGGATGGAAAAAGGGGGCAGGAGAGATGTGAGACCCCCTAAAAGCTCCATTCCATGGAGGTGAGGAGGAGCCATGGTCTCACCAGCTCCTGGCATGGCACAGCCATCCTCCTGCCTGCACCCACCTTCACCAGCAGCTCGTATCGCGGGATCCTCTGCACCGGCTTGATCATCAGGTCAGACAGAGCCTGCTTCTCCTTGTTCTCCCTCATGCTTTGCTGCAAAACACCAGTGGGAGACAAAGGATGGCCTCATCAGGTGGAACATAACAAGGATGCAGTGTCCCACCAAGTCCAGGACCTGGAGCAACACCCATTTGGGTTGGAGTGACACCCTTTTACACCATCCAGAGTGATTCGGGTTCACCCCCACCCAGCCTCCTTGCCATGAAACCAAGGTGGTGATGGGGGGGAAAAATCCTAGCCTGACCACAGGTTACCAGTCTACTCCCATCAACCCCACCCTGCCCCACCGGCAGCCTTAGAGGTGGTTATGGACTTTGGCCAACATCTGTGGGGAGAAGAACCAGGACCCACCTCCAGGAACTTCATGAAGGCCGGCCGGGCTTCCTTGGCAATCCTGACAGCATCCTTGGCGTTGAGGAAGTTATCAATGTAGGCAGAGTAGATGTTCACCAACACATCCTTGGAGAACTGGGAGGGGAAAAGAGCAGGGGGTGGGAAGGGTATATAGATCCAGCACGGACCTCCTGGGGCACGCCCAGGAGCAGCTGTCCCAAGGGTTAATCCTGGCTCTGGACTGGAGTGGGGAGGGCTTGTCTACTGCCCGCCCCCCTCCTTGATTTTTCAGCTCCTGAGGCAGAAGCAGACCTGGCTGGTGGCTGCAACACCCTGCCGTTACGCTAAGCAGACAGCAGGCCTGGAGATCGTCTCCTGTTCTCCACCTCAGGCGTGTTTGGCCTGTCCTTTAATCACTCCCCTGCCTCCTGCTCCAAAAAAACCTCTCCATGCTGGGGCCATGCCCAAGAGAGGTCAAGGCTGGGTTCCCCAGGGAAAACCCACCCTGTGAGGACCTACCGACTGCACGAGGAGGTCGCCCACTTTCTGCTTCTCGTGCCAGTTCTGCACACAGTCGTGGATCTGCTCCAGGAACTGCTCGTGGTGCTCCAGCAGCTCGGGGATCTGGTCAAAGATCTCGTCCACCAGCGAGGGGTCACACAAGAGGGAGTTCTCTGGCTGCTTCAGGGGCTTCATGTAACCCTGTGGGGAAGAAAAGACATGGGGGTTCCCATCAATTTCTCTTCCCACCCCACCAATAGGAATTTTTCAACACCTAAGAACGGGGGGGTCGGTGGAATCCTGCAGCAGGGGTGTCCCTTGGTGAACGTTGGGTTGTGGGATGCATCAGAAGGACCAGACGGTGCTGGGTCCTAGCAGGTTTTGGACCCCAACTTCCCTAGGTCCCATCCATCCAACCCAGTGCATCCCCACAGCAGAGCAGGGCAAGGGTGCAGGAGGAACCCCAAAGCACAGCGACCTTTGTCACCCAGCCACAGCCTTGAGAAGGCTCCAAAGTTTTGCTGTCATGAGCCTTGGTCACCTCTATCTGCTACAGAGCCTGACCCAGCTGAGGAATCACAGCAGCACAACCCTGGGATCCAAAGCCCAGCAAGTTCCCAGTAGGATTTAGGGTGTTTGGGACCAGGAGGGGCTGGAGTGAGTGGGGTGGAGGCACTAGGTTAAGGCCTGGCCCGCCTTGCCATCAGCACCTCTCAGGCAATGGCCAAGGAGCGATGCTTGGGGTCAGGAAAGCAGGAGAAGAGCAAGTCCTCTGCAAGGCTGGGTGGGCAGCCCTGCTATGAAAGCCCTTTCTTCCCCCTGTGGGGCAGAGCTGCAGAGGGGAGCAGTGCCTGTGGGAATGGGAGAGGATTTGCGAGGGATGCAGGATGAAGAAGGTCTTCTCAGGCCTTGCCTCCTCTTCAGCCCAACCAGCACCAGAGAGTGCTGGTGTCCTTCAGGATGTTGGGAAGACCATGGAGATAAATGGTGAAGACAAGAACATCCCACCTTCCTCTGCCCCTGGCCCCAAACTGCTTTGAACATCTCCATGCAACCGGCTGAGTGAGGGAACATCCCCCCAAGGATGAGGTTCCTCAGGTGGGTATCTCATGCAAACCCAGCTTTGAAGGGCCAAACCCTTCCTGAGGCTCAGAACCTGCCTCATCTGCCCTACTGTGGCCAACACCTCCAGTGGGAGCTGGGCTGATCTGTGCCATGCATCTCACCCACTATGAAACTGTGGGAGTGAGGACCAGATGGGGAAGAAGAGCTTGGAGGCAGCCCTTGCCTTGGCAGACAAGGAGCACAGGCAGGGCTTGCCCATATACCACCTGGCTTGGCTGGAAGATGATGCTCCAAGGTGGTCCCCTTCATAGAATCATAGAATCATAGAATGATCTGGGTTGGAAGGGACTCTAAGGATCATAGAGCTCCAACCCCCTGCCACAGGCAGGGCCACCAACCTCCAGGCCTGGAGCTACACAAGGTTGCCCAGGGCCCCATCCAACCTGGCCTTGAACACCTCCAGGGATGGGGCACCCACCCCCTCTCTGGGCAGCCTGTTCCAGCCCCTCACCACTCTCTCTGTAAAAAGCTTCCCCCTAATATCTAATCTAAACCTTCCCTCCTTTAGTTTTAATCCATCCCCCTTGTCCTGACCTTCCCTGTTAGCCACCACACTACAGGCCACTAGGCCACCTCACAGATCCAAGCACCTCATCCCAGCTAAGACAGGGTCTGGAGTGATGTTACTCCTCCCATAAAGCCAGGTCCCCCTGGCTGCACCATGCCAGGATGTGTCCCACAAGGAAGAGCTCAGAAATTAAGGACCTGTGGCTTGCACCCGTGCCCAACCCATCCCTCCAGTGAGCCCTAGAACGGCTACCCTCTCTCCAGCAAGTCTCCTGTCCCATCTCACAGGAGGACACAGCCCATGGGACAGTTTCTGTCCATGCCAAGATGAGCAGGCACACCACTTGACCCCAAAACTTGCATGACCGTCCCCAAAATAAACCCCAGAGCCAGGGTCCTCTCTCTCCTCCAAGCCAACATCTACACTCAGAGCAGCCTCAAAGGCTCCTTCCCTCCTGCAGCAACATCTGGCAGAGCACATCTGGGTCCACTATGGGGGGGCATCCTCGCAAGGGGATGATGAGTGCCCCGTGCCCTCACAGCCATGCCCAGCAGATGTCCTACAGGCACTGCAGAGCTCTGAGTCTTTTTTTTTTGGTGTTTCTACCTGCAGTTAAGTGGTTGGACAACCCATCCCTACGCCCAGGCAGGGCGTTGGCCACCATTAACCTTCTGAAACGCCTTCATTAACATCTGAAACGTGGGGTGGACCCTCCGGCCAGGCTGCTCCAAGGGGGTTGGAACCAGCTCAGTAAAGAGAAAAAAAAGAAGACTGAGAAAAACCCTTGGCAGGTGATGAAGCCGAGCAGAAAATTGGGGGAACAGGGAGTGTAAGAGGTCCCCCATGATGGGATGGCCATCAGCAACGGCCCAGGAGATGGGGTGCAACATAAGGAAGAGCTTTTTGGGAGGGGGTGAGCAAGGGAAAGGGAAAGGACAAGACACCCACCAGGTGACTGACCCACTGGGAACGTTACAGGCTTGATTTGGGGGACAGAGGTGACCCTCACACCCTGTTCTTGACACTACACCCAGGCTGCTCCCACCTCTCTGGTCCTGCTGTCCCCAACAACTGTGCCACCCGTCCCCCAGTCAGTCCATTAGTGTTGGGTAGAGCACCCATGGCTGTGGGTCCAATCTGGGGGTCCCGGGGATGGTGACAAGGAAGGGATGGGTCCCACCATGACACGGTCCCCGGTTGTGGCCACGTTACCTGCATCAAGGTGCGCAAGGACTCCACGTAGGACTGCTCCGTGTCCAGCAGCGTCATGATGACGTGTTTCCTCATGTCCTGCCCAGGTGGGAAGAAGAAGCAGACTATATGAGTTTCGGGGTGACACGACAGAGGGGAGAGGAGCTACTCAACGAGTATCAGAGCCAGCGTGGGGTTCTGTGGGGAAGCTGAACGCCGGAGGAGCCCGGCTGGAGTCCAGCTCCCCCCCTGCTCCCTCTCCACCCTGATGGAGGAATCTGGGAGGATTAGGAAGTACATGACACCGAGCGCACAGAGACGCCTGGTTTCCTCCTCGGCCGCGTCAGGAACCCGCCCTGGCTCTCACAGCCCTACATGGGTCGGTCCCAGCACCCTGGGCCGGCTCCGCTCTGAGCCGTCCCGTAGGAATTCGCCTCCCGCCCGGCACCCTGAGCACCCCAGAGCTGGGTTCTGGCCCCTCAGGAGGGGGATTTCAGGAGGTGGTGGGGTGCGGGATGTGCGGGGTGGTGGGGTGTGGAGCAGGGTATGGGACACCCCCAAAAGTTTTGGGTGCTGAGATGCTCCAGAGACACTGGGAGCAGAGACACCCCAACATTTTTGGGTGCAGAAATACTCCGTGAGGCCCTGAGAGCAGAGACACCCCCAAAAAAGTTTTGGGTGCAGAAATGCTCCAGAGATACCCTGACATTTTTGGGTGCAGAAATACTCTGTGAGGCCCTGAGAGCTGAGACACCCCCAAAAGTTTTGGGGGCAGAGATGCTCCCGAGACGCTGGGAGTAGAGACACCCCAACATTTTTGGGTGCAGAAATCCCCTGTAAGGCCCTTAGAGCAGAGCCCCCCCCCCAAAAGTTTTGGGGGCAGAGATGCTCCCGAGACGCTGGGAGTAGAGACACCCCAACATTTTTGGGTGCAGAAATCCCCTGTAAGGCCCTTAGAGCAGAGCCCCCCCCCCAAAAGTTTTGGGGGCAGAGATGCTCCCGAGACGCTGGGAGTAGAGACACCCCAACATTTTTGGGTGCAGAAATCCCCTGTAAGGCCCTTAGAGCAGAGCCCCCCCCCCAAAAGTTTTGGGTGCAGAGATGATCCAGAGATGCTGAGAGCAGAGACACTCCAACATTTTTGGGTGCAGAAATCCCCTGTAAGGCCCTTAGAGCAGAGACCCCCCCCCAAAAGTTTTGGGTGCAGAGATGATCCAGAGACACCCCAACATTTTTGGGTGCAGAAATACCCTGTAAGGCCCTTAGAGCAGAGACCCCCCCCCAAAAGTTTTGGGTGCAGAGATGATCCAGAGACACCCCAACATTTTTGGGTGCAGAAATAATTCGTAAGGCCTTGAGAGCAGAGACACTCCCCCCGAAGTTTTGGGTGCAGAGATGCTCCCGAGACGCTGGGAGCAGAGGCACCCCAACACTTTTGAGTGCAGAAATACTCTGTGAGGCCCTGAGAGCTGAGACACCCCCAGAAAAGTTCTGGGTGCAGAGATGATCCGGAGACACCCCTGAGAGCAGACACCCCCAAAAAAGTTTTGGGTGCAGAGATGCTCCTGACATGCTGGGAGCAGAGACACCCCCAAAAGTTTTGGGTGCAGAAATACTCTGTAAGGCCCTGAGAGCAGAGACACCCTTCTCCCCCAAAATTTCTGGGTGCAGAGATGCTCCAGAGACACCCCAAAAGTTCTGCCTGTAGACATGTCCACAGGCCCTGGGTGCAGAGACACCCCGAAAGTTTTGGGGCATGGAGATGCTTTAAAGTGCCTGGGCATGAGATATCCCAAATATTTTGGGGTTAGGGAGACCCCAAAATAGTTGGACACCTCAAAGACCCTGGGTGCAGAGGCATCCCAAAATCCCTGGGGGCTTGGACCATGGGTACAGAGATGCCCCAAAGACCCTGGGCATGGAGATGCTCCAATGAACCTGGGCACAGGTTAATGGAGACACCCCAAAGTCATGGGTGCAGGGACACCCCGAATGCTGCAGCTCCAGATACCCCAGAGGATAAGGACACTCCAAAGGTCCTGGGTGCTCTGACACCCCAGCAGCCCTGGGTGTAGGGATGCCACCAACAGCCCTGGGCACAGAGGTGTCCCACCTGACCACCACAACATGTTGGGACCAGGATCTCCTGACCTGCTGCCATTATGGGGACTGCTGGAGCCACCAAACCCCCCGAGTTCCCCATCTCCTGGTGGGATGAGCCTGTGTCCCCTGGCCATATGGGGCTGTGTCTCCCCTCCAGCTTCTGGTGGGGACACAACTGCTGTAAAGCCACTTTGCAACCACAGGAGGACGAATTATCCCAACCATCATCACCATGGATGGAGGCCACCACCTCCCTGGTGGTCTCCACGGCACAATGAGGAGGGATCCTGGTTGGATCCTGCTTGGGGCTTGAGAACAGAGCCGTGCCTCAGTTTCCTCAGTCACCAAACTGGTATCAGCTTTTTCTGCCAAGCAAGAAGGAAACCTTCTAGAGCCAAATATTTATGGTGTCGGGTCAGAACCCCCCCAGGAAATCTGCTCCCCCCCAAGAAATCTGTCCCACCCAAAGCACATTGAAGCCCGAGTCCCCAGGGACACCAGTTGAGACCTCCCCTCTTCATTACAGCCTGCAGTTGATTAACAGTCTCACCACCAGATTAATTTGTTGTAATTATGGGCTGAAGGGCCCCACCAGAGGATGGGCTTTAGGGATGCACAGCGCCTGACCCCACTGCCCTGCCTCAGTTTCCCCAAACCCCAGACTGGTAGTTCCCTACCTCAACGTGATGCTCCCAGCATTTTCCCAACCTGTCCCAGCTACTGAAGCCAAAAGCTGGACCAAAGAGCTGCACAAGCTCAGCACCACGGCTGGGGCTTTGCAGTGGAGAGAAGATGCAGGATGAGGCCCAGCCGTTGGCAAGGGGAATTTTTTCCCCACCATTACAGCAGCAGCATTATCCCAGTGGGGGGAATATTCCTGCTGGGATGAGCAGGAGCTGGGGGCGATGCACCAGCCTGGCAGGGTGAAGCAGGACCCGGGGCACAGGCAGGATGTGCCCCACTGCATCCTCTACCCCAGCAAAGCATCTCCCTGCAGGGTTGATGTCTTCATCTGCTCTCCCTGGGGGGACAGCCCCCCCACACCCTCCAGCCCCATCCCGCATGCATCCTGCCTGCCCGGGGATGCTCTGCACCCCCAGGATCAGCACCTGCCATGATAGGAATGGGGGCATCTCCCCTCCACGGTGTAAATCAGCATGGGGGGGGG
>VZTU01013317.1:17844-38956 GCA_013400835.1 Zapornia atra
GGTTTTGGGCGGGGGGTGTGTGTGGATGATGCTGGGTTGGGGTGGTGAGTATCCTTGGGGTCTCTGTGCTCATCAATTAAGGAGGGGGTCCCTGGGTATCATGTGATACTCCCCTCCCTGATTTTGCAGGTAGGGAAACTGAGGCACGGAACAAACCTGCTCCTCCCCAAAGCATCACCTCAGAGCACCCACATCCCTGCTTGCCGGGTGATGCACCCTGCCCAGATCTAGCTTGTAACACTCCCCTCCTGCTTCGTTAATTAAATCTAATTAGCTGCTCACCCCGTTTCCACAGCAACGGCGTGCAGCAGGGCTGCGTCCTCCCATTGCAGCCAGTAAATTTCCTCTTGGTAATGAGGATGATGAGCAGCCCACCCTCCAGGGACCCATCTGGGTCCCCGCCTCCCCTCCCCAGGCACCCTCCTCCCCAGGGTGCGTGGCAGAGAACGGACAACTCAGTGCACATAATGAGATGGGAACTGCAACAGGGAGTGGGGAGATGGACCTGCAGCACCCAGCACGGGCACGATGGGTGCCTGCACCACACCCGGTACAGCTAATTGCATTAGGGGTAATGAGGCTGTTTGCCAGGCAGCAGCTCCTACAGCTCCTTCTGCAGCACCACAGGCACCCCAGACTGTTCCAGTCCCAGACCCATCTGAGCCATGACCCCAAACCCATCTCAGGTACAATCCCAGACCCATCTGGGTTCCACTCCCAGGCTCTTCTGAGGTCCAAATCCCAGACCCATTTCTGTTGGACCCCCTTTTATTTGGGTTGCAATCCCTGGCAGTTCCATTGCAACCCCAGACCCATCTGGGTTCCAATCCCAGGGTTGACCAAGGGTGCAAACCTGGGCCCATCTAGTTTCTAGTCCCAGACCCATTTGGGCTGCAACCCCAGGCCTGTTGGTGTTGTAATCCCCAGACCTGACTCTGTTACAACCCTGGGTGCATCTGCATGGCCAGCCCAGTCCCACTCCTGCTGCAAGCCCCGCCCCATCTGGACGGCAAATTTGGGACCATTTGGGTTGCAATTACAGGCTCATCTGGGCTGGGATCCTGAGTGTGTCTTGGTTGAGATGCTGGGCTTGTTTTGGGTTGCAACCCCCCTGATTTGCAGTCCTGGGTCTGCCTGGGCTGTGATCCTGGGTTCGTTTGGGTCCCAGTCCCACACCCACCTGGGTTGCAATCCCAAACCCATTCCTGTTGTGACCCCAGAGCCATCAGGTTTGCAACCCCAGGCCCATCTCCATTGCAACCCCAGGACCATCTGGGCTGCAGCAGCATGTTTGCCTGTGCTGTGATCCCGGGTTGATCCGGTTGCAACCCCAAATCCACCTGTTTGCACCCCAAATCCCTCCGTTTGCACCCCCAAATCCCTCTGTTTGCAATCCAGGGTTGCAGTTCTGGGCCTATTTGGCCTGTAACCCCAGAACCATCTGGGTTGCAAGCCCAAACCAGCTGGGTTTGCATCCCTGGGTCCATCAAGATTGTGGTCCCGGGCTCGCTACAGCCCGTGACCCATGGGGGTTGCGATCCCAAACCCATCCCCATCACAACCCTGGGGCTGCAAACCAGCTGGGTTTGCATCCCTGGGTCCATCAAGGTTCTGGTCCTGGGTTCACTACAGCCCNGTTCTGGTCCTGGGTTCACTACAGCCCATGACCCATGGGGGCACAATCCCCACCACATTCCCACCACAACCCCAGCCCCATCTGGGCTGCAGACCAGCTGGGTTTGCATCCCTGGGTCCATCAAGGTTCTGGTCCTGGGTTCACTACAGCCCATGACCCATGGGGGTTGGGGTCCCAAATCCATCCCCCCACAACCCCAGCCCCTTCTGGGCTGCAGACCAGCTGGGTTTGCATCCCTGGGTCCAACGGGGTTGCACTCCCGGGCTCGCTACAGCCCATGACCCATGGGGGTTGTGGTCCCAAATCCATCCCCACACAACCCCAGCACCTTCTGGGCCACAAACCAGCTGGATTTGCATCCTTGGGTCCATCAAGATTCTGGTCCTGGGCTCACTGCAGCCCATGACCCATGGGGGTTGCAATCCCAAACCCATCCCCACACAACCCCAGTCCCATCCAGGCTGCAAACCAGCTGGGTTTGCATCCCTGGGTCCAACGGGGTTGCAGTCCTGGGCTCACTGCAGCTCATGACCCATGGGGGTTCTGATCCCAAACCCATCCCCATCACAACCCCAGCCCCATCTAGGCAGCAAACCAGGCTCTGCCTGCACTGCCATCCCCGATCCGTCCAGGTTGCAATCCCAAACCCGTTCCTCACTCAATCCCTGCCTCCTTTAAACCCCAACCCCAGCCAGCCCACGACGCCATGACGTCCTCGTGACCTCCCCGCTGTGAGGATGACCCGGCTGCTCCGCCTGCAGCAACGCCCTCCAGCCTTCCCACAGGGATGGCTTGTCCCTGGTTGGGATGGGGAGGGGGGGTAAGCAGGGAGGAGGGGAGGGGGATCCCTCCATCATCTCCAGAGCATCCTTCCCACACCCCCGCTCCCCCAAACGCCTCCCTTGAGTCACTCCCTCTGTTTAACCATAGATTCTCCGGTGTCTACTCTTCAGGCTGAGCTTAACCGCAAACCCATCCCAACCTCTTGGGCTGGAAATCAGGGCGGAAGGATGGATGGAAAAGGGTTAAACCCACTGCTGCCCGCATCAAGGAAGGAGCCAGGCTGTGCACGGAGGGGCCCAACAGAGGTTATCTCCCTGCCACCCAGGAAAGAAACAAGCCACAGGGATGATGCCAGCCAGTCTCCACCGGCCGCTGCCGAGCCCGGACCCCCCTGTGAGCGGCCCGCAGCCCACAGGAAATTCCTGGGAGTGTTTGGCCACTCCAACAGCAGCTGCCTATTTTTAGGACCCGTCTAAAATATGAGCTGGTTATTTTTAGCAGTTCTGCTCTTTGTAAACACCTTTAGATTTCCTTTTGGACTATGGGTTTGGGTTTTTTTTGGGGGGGGAGGAATCTGGGTGTTGCCTTCCCCCCCTTTCCCCTCTAAAAAAAATACTCAACACTCCCAAATCATCCCAGGGAAAAGCTTTTCAATCCCTAGGGGTTCATTCCCCATCCTAAAAGCTTGTGCCAATGTTGTGAGGATGCTCCCCAAAAATCCCATAGATGGAGTGGATCTGGAAGGAGGGATTCAGCATGATCCCAAATCCAGGATGGAGGGGGCGAGGCGGGGGGGGGGAAGCAGCTCAGAGAGGGGATTTTCCCCCCACCCTAGTTTTTCCCTTTGGCATTGGGCATATGACCCAACCCTGCTTGGCCTCCTGAAGAAGGAGAGGACCTTTCCTAGGCTGCTCTATTTTATTTTTAAATAAGCCTTTGGGTGCAAATCCATCACTTGGCTTTTTCCTGACTGGATGCAGTGATGCAGGAGGAGCTTGAGCAGCCACAGGGATCTTAAAACATCTGAAAATATTAAAGAGAGGACCTGGCAAATCACGTCCTGCCTCCAACCCTTGCAAACAGAGAGGCATTGATGGAAGGAAGTCCCCAAAACTTCATTTTTTAAGAGGAAAAAATGGGGATTTAGGTGAAAGGGAGAGCTGGGATTTACATCCATGAGGAAGCCCACCTGTCCTGGCAAACTTTGATCCCTGAGTCCAGGCTGAGACCATGCACACATCAGTGCATGCAATGATGCCACTCGCAGCCACTTTGAGGACTTTCCCCTCCCAAATCCCATTGCTGGTGGGAACTGGGTCAGTGAAGCCAGGGATGCACAGGAGGGTGTCACACATGCTGTCACCACCCGGCTAGGGTGCTAAAATTACATCCCATGGGAGGAGGGAAAGGACGGGGCGGGGGGGATATCTGTATCCTCAGAGATGCCATTTCACCCCAAAATTCCCTTCCCAGAGCTTCAAGATGCAGCGATTTTCTGAGGTTGGTAGTGTAACGAGCTGTGTCAGGGCTCAGCCATAGCCTGGGGGAGCTACAGTGGGGATTTTTACCCTGGAACCTCATTTTTGGGGCAAAAAAAAAAGACAGCTTTAGGAAAATTATGGAGCATTTCAGCCCATTTGGAGAGCTGGATTTGCCACTCAGGGCCTTCCCAGCTCATCCTTCCCACAGCATCCAAAAGAGGAGGAGGAGCTAGCACAGCTTTGAGCCAGATTGTCCCCACCCCTTCCAAAACGTGCCAAAATCTTCAGAATAAATAAATACAAGTTGTTTTTTCCCCAGTTACGACTTGTTTCTCGCTGCTGGCTCCCAGTGCTCTGCTCTGCTGGGGGAGGGGGATTCTCCAGGGTCTCCTAGTAGGGTTGTGCTAGGAGTAGCCTGAATTTCAGCACCTCCTTGAGACCCAGNTCCCTGGATGCTTCTTCCCAAGATCAGATCCCACTAGAGGGAGCTGGGGCATAGTGGAAGCTACCAACACATGGGGACAGTCCCCTGCCCCAGGGACCCCACAGTGGGTGTAGAACTCCCAAACCTAACACTTTTAACACACCCTTGGCTTTATTTCTACCAAAACCTTGGGGAAAAAAGGCTCAGAAACAAAACTGGTCCCACTTCCATCCATCCCAGTGCGATGAGCAAACACCTCTGCAGCCAACAGCATCCCCCCAACACATAAAACTTGCTCACACTGGCAGAAAAGGCCCTGGCTGGAACCATCATCCAAACCAGGATGATGCTATTTCATCCAATCCTGGATTTCCTCAATTGCTTGGTTTCCCACAGGAAAATCACTTGGAAATAATCACTTTGCCTTTTGGTAAATCACTTGACCTCTTGGGATGGTTTTAAGCAGGAGGTGTCATCCTTGAGCATGAGTCTATGATTTTCATGAACACCAGGCATCTCCACCCCTGGAACCAGGCACCTCCAGCCCTGGTACAAGTCACCTCCATCCCTGGGTACCAGACACTTCCATCCCTGGTACCAGTCACCTCCACCCCTGGTACCAGGCACCTCCTTCTTAGCATTTCACTCTATCCCTGGGTACCAATCACCTCCATCCCTGGGTACCTGGCACCTCCATCCCTGGGTACCTGGCACCTCCTTCCAAGGCATTTCACCCCATCCCTGGGTACCAGTCACCTCCATCCTTGGTACCAGTCACCTCCAGCCCTGGGACCACTAGTCACCTCCAACCCTGGGCATTTCCCCCCATCCCTGGGTACCAGCCACTTCCATCCCTGGGTACCAGCCATTTCCATCCCTGGGACCACCAGTCATCTCCATTCCTGGGTACTAGTCACCTCCTTCCCAGAGCATTTCACCCCATCCCTTGGTACCAATCACTTCCATCCTTGGTACCAGTCACCTCCAACCCTGGGCATTTCACCCCATCCCTTGGTACCAGCCACTTCCATCCCTGAGTACCAGCCACCTCCATCCCTGGTACCAGCCACCTCCATCCCTGGTACCAGCCACCTCCATCCCTGGTACCAGCCACCTCTTTCCCAAGGCATTTCACCCCATCCCTGGGTACCAATCACCTCCATCCTTAGTACCAGTCACCTCCAGCCCTGGGACCACCAGTCACCTCCAACCCTGAGCATTTCACCCCATCCCTTGGTACCAGCCACCTCCATCCCTGGTAGCAGTCACCTCCACCCCAAGGCATTTCACCCCATCCCTGGGTACCAATCACCTCCATCCCTGGGACCACCAGATCCCATGTCCTGGAGAAGCCACCTAACACATCCCAGGGGCACACAATGACCATGCTCCCCAGCAGAGAGGCCATCCCTGAGCCAGGCTGACGCCATCCAGCATTACATCCAGGGCTGCATCCCCTCCCACCCAGCCTCTTGCTGTTCTCCCACGGGTAAGAAAAGTCCAAGCCACTTTCCAAAGTGTAACTTCTTGAAAGGAAATAAGAGCATAAATCAGCAGCTCTGATTCAGCTCCTCTTGGGTTACTAATAATACTCCTGTGTTTATTCACAGCCCTGGGCCTGGAGATGTTTGCTTTTCCCTCAGTCGTGGTTTTTCCCAGGCTCCCAGCCCATAGAGGAGCCTTGATTTCTTCAGGGATGCTCCCATGGAGAAACCCAGCAGTACAACTGCCTCTGGGACAGGGAGGAAGAGGAGGAGGAGGATAAAGGATGATGGCTTCAGCCCCAAATGGATGAGCTGATAATTCAGCTCTGTTTTCCCTTTCTTCGACTTCTGGGCTGTGGTGATTCATCCTGGGAGGACATGACCTGGCTGTAATTCTGGGACTAAAAAACATGGAGCAACTTTTGGAACAACTTTTTCAGGGCAGGGTGGAAGGATGCTGGGTATCCCAGTGCCATTCCAGTGAGTGGCAGCACCCGGAGTGGTGCTGCTGGGATGGAGAGAAGGGAGATGGAGAGAGGCTCATTTCCTGAAGCAGCAGCAATTCATCCTCTAAATCTGTTTTTCCCCTGGGATTTCAACTTGAAATTTGGGGTTGTGTTGGGGTTTGAGGGGTTCCCTCTCTCCTCACCCCAAAAGTATGAGGCTCAGAGTCATGCTGCCAAATCTCAAGGCATCCTCCCTCCTGGGAGCTGATGCTTCCTTCCCCCCCTGTCCCTGCCCCACGATGCTCACCCCAATTTACCCCCCCCTTCCCGTCTCTCCCCCCTCTGAAGCGTTTGCAGAGCCCTTGCAAAACTCATGTCACTGTGGTCCAGGGTACAGCAGGGGGCTTGCTGGCCCCTCAGCCTTCCCTGAGCCCTAGAGCAGCTTTCACCAAATATGGAAGGGTTTTTTTGGCCTCGGGTTTTCGGCACGCAGGCTGCGGCCCAAGAGCACAGCTTTCCAGATGCTGAGGTCAGCTACGCTTTACTCCCCCTCCCCTCCTCCTTCTCTGCTGTCTCCTGACAAGCTGGGCCCTGCACCCACCAGGGAAGGGGTAAGGCCACCCCCACCCATGCCCCCAGCATCCCTCGATCCTCCATCAGCATCCTCCGTTGCCCACAGCACCTCAAAAGCAAGGGGGGAAGGAAGCCAGGGAGGAGAAGGGTACCCAAAGGTGGCAGCTCTTGGTACCCAAAGGTGGCACCCCTTGGAATTGTCACTCAGTGCCAGCCCTGCACACATTGGGGTAGGAGGTGCCCTGGGTGCCTGGGAGCCTGGGGTGTGGATTCAGGCAAAGGAGGGGGGGAGCAAACTTGGGGGAGCCAGAGTGGCACCCAGGAGCTGATGGGCATCAGGAGCTGATGGGCATTCAGGAGTCAATGGGCACCTGAGAGCCAAAGAGCCAAAGGGCACCCAGGAGCTGATGGGCACCTGGGAGCCAACGGGCACCCAGGAGCCAAGGGGCATCAGAAGCTGATGGGCATCAGGAGCTGATGGGCACTGAGGAGCCGATGGGCACCCAGGAGCTAATTGGCACCTGACAGCCAATGGGCACCTGAGAGCCAAAGGGCACCTGAGAGCCAAAGGGCACCTGAGAGCCACTGGGAATCAGGATGTGAAGGACACCACGAACGAATGGGCACCCAGAAGCCAAAGGGCACCAAGGAACTGATGGGCTCCCAACAACCATGGGGCATAAGGAGCTGATGGGCATCCAGGAGCCACTGGGCATCAGGAGCCAATGAGTACCCACAAGCCAAAAGGCATCCAGAAGCCAATAGGCACCCCAAGGGCACCCAGAAGTTGACAGATGCCCAGGATTCAATAGGCACCAGGATCAACAAGCACAAAGGAGCTGATGGATGCCCAGCACATGGATCAACAAGCACAAAGGAGCTGATGGATGCCCAGCACACAAGAGACATCCAGGAGCTTGTAGGCATCCAGAGTCCATGGGCATCCAAGAACTGATGGATGGGCAGCATCCAGAGGTACCAAGATGTGCATGCGCACCCATGAATCCACACACAACTGGGAGCTGAGACACCCACAGGTGATGGGAACCCAGAAGCCAACAGGTACCCAGGAGTCCATGGGCGCCCAGAAACCCACAGAAACCCAGAGTGCATGGGGGATGCAGGAGTTGATTGGTTCCTAGGATCCAGCAGGTACCAGGAGTACATAGGCACCCCAAAATCCACAAGCACCCAGACGCTGATGGACACCCAGGGGCTAATGGACACCTAAGAGTTGATGGGTGCTCAGGATCCAACAGGTACCAGGAGTCCATGGGTACCCCAAAATCCACAAGCACCCAGGGGCTGATGGACACCCAGGTGCCAATAGGTACCCAGGAGTCCATGGGCACCCATAAGCCCACGGGCAGAGTGCATGGGGGATGCAGCTGATTGGTTCCCAGGATCCACAGCAGGTACCAGGAGTCCATGGGTACTGTGAAATCCATAAATACCCAGGGGCTGATGGGCACCCAGGGGTCCATGGGCCCCCCTGAGATGATGGATATACAGTAGCCAGGAACCCCAAACAGCCTGTGGTGTGCCCCTGCCCCAGCCCTTCTCATGCTCCCCCCACTCCCTGGATCCACGCCCTTGCACCCAGGTGCTTGCCAACCACCAGGAGAAGACTGACCCCCTTTGTGCCCACACCAGCTTCCACCCCCAGCATCATCTGTGCCCCACAGACACCCAGCCCTGCAGCACCCCTCATTCAGCAGGTCTCCTCACCCAGCACGGCTGCAACTGGGATGGCAGGGAGCCAACAAGGAGGGGGGGGAGGGGGGTGAAGAACGCCCATATTTCATGTCACATCACAGCAAGGCAAGAGGTGACGCCTCCCCAGCCATGTCATTGTCACAGCAGCACCCCAGGGGAGGGTGGGGGTTGAGGAAAAAAAGGATGTTTCAGCATCTACTGACCTGCTCTGTGGTGGGATGACCAAGGGACGAGTCCCCTCTCCGCTTACCGAGGCTCCGAGCCATCTACATCCCATCTCACCAAGCTTTTGGGCAACCAAACCCCAAGAAAATAAGGACCAAGAGTGATCCCCTACTGCTCCTGACGGCGTTTCTGCTGAGGGGTCAGGATGAAACCCTTCCAAAGGAGAAAAAAAACCCAAGAAGAAGGATGCCAAATCAGGGCAGGCCGAGGAGTCTGCTGCTACTCCAGCTAAAAAAAGCAGGAAACCATATCCCGGGCTTGGAGATGCCAATCTTCCCATGCAAACAACTCCCTTCTTGTTTTTTTTGGAGAGGACTGTAGGGCTCAGGAACGGGTGGTCACAAATAGCAACTCCACAGCACCGCCAAGGAAACCTTCTCCAGCCTGGGGAATCATGTGTGGATGCTGGTGTCCCCACGTTAGGATGGTGGTTCCTCTCTGGAGGGGGACACTGCGGTGGGGATTCCTGCAGTAGGATGGTGGGGTTTTCAGAGGGGACCTAATGGTGGCTGTTCCCCATTGGGATGGTGGGTCCTTGCAGAGTGGACCTGGTGTAGCCATCCCCCAATCACAGACTTCTCTGGAGAAGGGACCTCCAGAGATCATCGAGTCCATGATGGTCACTCCTCTGGAGGGGTCCTGGTGTAGCCATCCTGGTGGTGGCTGTCCCCTATGTTGCCACAGTGACTCCTTCAGAGCAGATGTAGTGGTGGTGATCCTCATGTCAGAACAGTAGTTCCTCTGGAGGGGGCCTGATGGTGGCTGTCCCCACCCATGTCAGGCTTCTCCAGAGGAAACCTGGCGGTGGACACCACCACAGATGTCCTTTCCCCAGTACAGCCATGTCCTAGTGGGGTTTGTTGGTTTCCTGGATGTCACTAGCATGGTGGAAGGCAGTGGTGGGTGGCCATCCCCTGGTTCCCAAGAAGGGATGTGTCCAGGGACTCTGGGACACTGCAGAACATGGAGATCACACAAGCCCAACATGTTCCCACCACCAACTCCTCCATCCCTCAAATTAAAGGAATTCACCGTAAGATAATTCATACAAGACAAGGGGGGGTGGGGATGCAGCTTGAGGACAACCCCCTTCTACAACCAGGAATGGTGGTGGTCACAAAACAACCAGTACCAGTGCAGGCAGGAGCTGTGCTGACTGGGACCAGCACCCCATCCCCTGGAAATCAGATCGTTCCAATGGGAGTTTGTCTGAAAAGCTGGAATATTTTTACCCAGATGCTGATTTTCCTCCTCCCTCCTATTGGTCAGGCCACAGTTCCCAAAGACCCAAAAGCAAACATGCTATTTTTAGAGAAGAGTTCATTTACTGGAGCCATTCCCTTTGAAATTCCTCACCCAGCCTCTCCATGGAAACCAAGGGAGCCTGAAGAAACAGCCCCACCGGGACCAACCATCAGAGCTTGAAAAAGAGCCACGTTGAGGGAAAGGAGGGTGGAAGTGGCTGGTTTTTTAATTCTTCAGACACATCCTGGTCTGGAAACACCCAGGGTGGGAAGCACAATGTATTTGGTTTAGTGGGTTTTGTCTGTGCAAGCTGGGCTTGATGCCTTCAAGAGGAGATGTCCTGGAAGGTGGAGCGGGCCTGCTCTGAAAATCATGCCTGTGTGGAGAGTGGGGGCTGCAGTTTTGGAGGGGTGGTGGAGATCGGTGCAGGGGGATGGCTGGCTGGAGGTGGGTGGAGGTGGGAGGAGATGGGTGAGTGGAGATGGGTAGGTGGGTGGGTGGTTGGGTGGAGATGGGTGGATGGATGGAGATGGATGGGTGGAGACNATCCCAGCCCAGTCCTCTTCGCTGATTGCAGAGCATGCATATGCAGACAGAG
Source organism: Zapornia atra (assembly GCA_013400835.1). NCBI lineage: Eukaryota > Metazoa > Chordata > Aves > Gruiformes > Rallidae > Zapornia > Zapornia atra. The sequence goes on from VZTU01013317.1 coordinate 28,456, forward strand.
ACAGAAGGCAATCCAGCCCAGAATTTGGTGATTCTGAACATCCCCTTGGAGGAAATCAGTGAGGGTTCAAGTGAGATGGGTTGGCTTAAGAGTCAACCTTGCGAAGTTTCTTCTTAACCTCTGGGCTGTTTTGTTACATTCCATCTGGGCCTACAACACATTATTCCCCAGCATGCAACCCAGGAAAGGGGAAAGGGGAAAGGGGAAAGGGGAAAGGGAAAGGGGTGTCTTCCCCTGTTTTTGAGGGGAAAGCCCTGGGAAAGGCTGAAGAAACTCTACAGATCTGTGCTGCCCCACTGCATCTTGTGTTCACGTGACAGCATCCCCTTCTCTACCCTAAAGTTAGGAGAAGGCCCTGCTGCAGCTCTGAAGCTGTGGGAGCCACCCCACCAGGCCCTGTTCACACTGGATGGGTGATGGAGCTTAGCAACAAAGTCACAGCAAGTGGAGACCTCAGAACATCCCCTCTCTGGTCCCTCCCACCACATAGGGACCAGCATTTGTGGGAAACCTCCTGCTTCCCAAATATCCCTGGGAATGGCTCTACATCCCATAACCTTTGCAAGGATAGACTAACACCAACAGCAACAAGACCTGGGAAGCTTTGAGCTGCCATCCCACAGCCGAGTTTGGCAGGAGGGTATCAACAACTGCACGTCTCAGAGATGCCAACCCACCACCTCCCCTCCATGAGCAGATCCCAGCTCAAGGCTGGTGGATCCTTCCCATGGAAGCTCTGGAGACATGTGGTTCCACATGGAAAAGCCCCACCATGCCTGTGAGCCCCTGCACATGGAGCACCCTGGATTTAGCCCTGCACATGCACCCCAGCACCTGGGATCTCCCCAGGCACCTCTGCGGGTGCAAACTGGCCCAGCTGAGTTCCTTATGCACCTTTGGGTGCTCCTGCACATGCACTGCAGCACCAGGACCTCCCCATGCAACTGCACGTGTGCCCCAGCATCAAGGACCTCGACTCCCCCATGGGCACCCCAGCACAAGGAATGCACCCCTTGCACGCACACCCCTCAACCAGGGACCTCCTACACACACACCCCTGAGCCAAGGTGCAGCCCTGCATGGGTGCTCCTGCAGCAGGGGCCTCTCTGTGAGCTCTTGCACCCTACACCCATCTGTGCACCCCTCCTGCATGTGAACCCCACCACCAGGTACCTTCCTATGCACCCCTGCACAGGCACCCCTGCACCAAGGACCTCCCATGCACCCCAGAACTGCAGGCCACCCTGTGCAGGGATGCACGTGAACCCCACAACCTGGGACTTCCCTTACCACCCTGCATGGACACCCCAGCACCAGGGATGTCTCCATGCCCCCCTGCATGGACACCCCAGCAGCAATGTCCTTCCTCCCTGTGCACCCCTGCATGGACACCCCAACACCAGGGATGTCTCCATGCCCCCCTGCATGGACACCCCAGCAGCAATGTCCTTCCTCCCTGTGCACCCCTGCATGGACACCCCAACACCAGGGATGTCTCCATGCCCCCCTGCATGGACTTCCCAGCATCAGTGTCCTCCCNCCATACACCTCCACACGTGCATCCCAGCACCAGCACAGGACCACAGGACCACTGGTCTCTCCATGGGCTGGAAGTGGAGCTCAGACCAGGCCTGGCTCAGCCTCCCACCCTCACTGCAGGCTCGGCCTCCTGCCAAGAGCCTGACCTTTGGGCCTGGCGGCCTCCAGCCAAGGCCAACCCCCAGCACTGAGCCCAGCCCAACACTAACCCTCTCGCTCCAGGCCAGATCCTGCCCCACAGCCACCAGCACAGGGCACCCCCCACACATGGGGTGTTCCCCTGGGGTGTTTGGGATCAATAATGTCTATCCCAGCTGGTCCTCCCCTCTGGTGGGGTTTACTGCCTAATTAATGAGAGGCTTTAATTAATGAGAGGCTGTGCTATGCATGGGGCAGGCAGCAGGGACATGGACCAAGAGGGGTGGCTCTGGGTGACACCAGGCATGTCCTCTGCATCACCTAAGGGTAGTCAAGACCCCAGGGTCTTTGCACCCAAGGAAGGGGAAAAGATGGGCAGGGTTAAGGGGATTTAGGCTGGCTTCCCCCTCTCTAAAGCCATGGTGCTTGCCCCTGTGATGGCAGTCCTGGTGTCAGTCCATGCTGTTGACTGGAAGCATCACCAATGGAGCTCCCCCACCCTGGATACCAACTGACTGCTCCTCACTCCATCCCACCTCCGAAGGGCAGCAAGGGCTGCCTGTGTGCCTCAGTTTCCCTTCATTCTGGCAGTTTGCTGAGCACAGCAGAGCTGGGGAGGAGCTAAAAACCAGGCAAACCATCAATACAGGCTGCCTGCGTGCCTCAGTTTCCTCCCACCCTGACAGTTCACTGAGCATGGCAGAGCTGGGGAGGAGCCAAAAACCAGGCAAACCATTGGTGCAGGCACCGGGAGAGGAAAGCCAAGATTAACCCATCCCCATCCTCCCTCCACAACAGTTCAAGAGATCTCCAGTAACACCAAAACATGGGAAAAACTCTGAGCCATGACCCAAAAACCTGCTTTCTGTGGAGATTTACAGAAAGGGAACAGAGGGATAAATAGGTCTGAAGATGCCAGACTTTGGCCATGGAATATATATATGGATGGAGCACAGATCTGGCCCTTAAGCTGTCCCCAAAGTGAGGATGAACTTCTAGAGGAGGAGCTTGGAGGGATGATGCTCTGGAGGGATGGGGTGGGGGAAGGTTTACGCAAGTGTCCCTGGGAACGTGACCCTGATGCTTCCCTCCAGGGATTCCTCTCCATCCCTGATGACTTTTTTTTTAGGGGTACAGCCATCCTTCTTGGGGAGCCACAGATGGGGAAGGCAGCGACCAGGGCACCTCAAATGCACCCCAAATGCATCCTTGCACGGCACTGGGCTGTTGCACAAGTGTGTGCATGGGTGTGCACACGTGTGTGCTGCCCATGCCAGAAGCTCCTGAGGTGCTGGAGGCAGAAAAACTTCTCTGTCTTGAGGTGTTTTGAGGTTTTTTCTTGATTTCTTGAAATGATCTCTCCTTCCCCCAGCCCTCACGCTCTGCACCGGAGCGGGTTGTGCTTCTAACAGTTCCTGGGGAATTAAAAGCTTCATGCCCAGTATCAGCAGCTCTTCTGCACCCAGGACAGCTTGGCCAGCTCCAGCCCCACGGAGGATCGCTGGAAAGCACCCAGGACAAACAGTCCTGCTGCTGAGGGAGAACAGCACGTTACCTCTCTGAGACGGGACATGTTGGGCGGCCGAACCCAGCAAACAGCCAGCACGGCAGCGCTCACCTCTGCCAAAGCCACCCCCAAAATGTGGGGGCTGCGAAAATACCTTGGGGGAATGATGCTGTAGGGATGCTGGGCCCTAAAAGAAAATCTTGGGGGAGGGATGCTGCAAGGATGCTGGACCCCAAAAGAAAGTCCTAGGGAATGACGCTGCAGGGATGCTGGACACCAGAAGAAAATCCTGGGGGAATGATGCTGCAGGGATGCTGGACCCCAAAATAGTATCTTGGGGGAATGATGCTGCAGGGATGCTGGACCCCAAAATAGTATCTTGGGGGAATGATGCTGCAGGGATGCTGGACCCTGAAAGAAAATCTTGAGGGAAAGACGCTGAGGGGATTCTGGACCCTAAAAGAGTATCTTGGGGGAATGATGCTGCAGGGATGCTGGACCCCAGAAGAAAATCCTGGGGGAAAGATGCTGCAGGAATGCTGGACCCCAAAAGAAAATCCTGGGGGAAAGATGCTGAAGGGATTCTGGACCCTAAAAGAAAATCCAGGGGTAATGATGCTGCAGGGATGCTGGACCCCAAAATAATATATTGAGGGAATGATGCTGCAGGGACACTGGACCTCAAAAGAAAATCTTAGGGGAAGGATGCTGCAGGGATGCTGGACCCCAAAATAACATCATGAGGGACCGATGCTGCAAGTCGTTAGACTGCAGGAGAATGTCTTGGGGAAAGGATGTCACAGAGAGACACAACCCCAAAAGAATATCTTGGGGGAACAAGATAAACCTTGGGAGAGAATATTTTGAGGTAACATTGCCCACACTTGCCAGACCACATTACCAATCCCTTCCTAGCATCATTCACTGGAGACAGACACTGGGATGACTGGACCATCACCATGTCATGGGATGGATGCTCCAATGCCCCAAAATCCCCAAGCAGTGACCACCATTTCCCCAAGCAGCCAACTGACCTCATGACTCCAGCCCTCTCCATCAAGCTAGAAAGGAAAAGGGGGGGGGAATATTAAATATATAACAAACAAAAGCTAGTTTCTTTGCTGTGGGTCAGGGAACATGTAAATCTCCCCTCCCAGCCAGCTGCCCTGGTGCCAAGTTATATCCGGTCCTTGATGCTTTCACCTATAATTAAAGCAACTCCCTTGCAGGGCTTGGTCCCCATCCACCTCCTAATCCCACCCCCCACTCCAGCCCTGGCTGGTGCCATCTGAAAGAAAATATCCCAGTTGTGCTATATAATAAATCAAAAAAGAGGAATTAAGTTAAAAAACACCTAAAAATAAGAAAGAAAATCTCCTGGTTTCAGTTATTTTATGGCTGCTGCACAAAGAAATGTGAAGGCAGGAGGGAGATTGGAAGATACAGCTGGGGAGTTGTCCTTAAAAGGGAAAATTTGCACCCTCTTCCCAGATGCCAGTGGGTTCAAGCCAGGTGAGGAGCAGTGAGGAGCAGCATCCCCAAGGAGAAGGACTTGGAGCGTCCTGGTGGGTGACAGGGTGGCCATGAGCCAGCAGTGTGCCCAAGGAGGCCAGTGGGATCCTGGGGGGCATCAAAAGGAGCGTGGGCAGCAGGTCACAGGAGGGGATCCTCCCCCTCTGCTCTGCCCTGGTCAGGCCCCACCTGGAGTGTTGTGTCCAGTTCTGGGCTCCCTGGGATCAAAGGGACAGGGATCTCCTGGAGAGAGTCCAGAGGAGGGACATGGAGATGATGAAAGGCCTGGAGCATCTCCCCTTTGAGGAAAGGCTGACTGAGCTGGGGCTGTTCAGCCTGGAGAGAAGAGACTGAGAGGGGATCTGATCAATGGGGATCAATAGCTGAAGGGTGGGACACAGGGGGACATGGGCAGCCTCTTCTCAGTGTCTGTGGGGACAGGACAAGGGGCGATGGCCTCAAGTTGGAGCACAGGGAGTTCCATACCAATCTGGGGAAGAACTTCTTCCCAGTGAGGGTGAGGGAGCCCTGGGACAGGCTGGCCCAGGGTGTGTGGAGTCTCCTTCTCTGGAGAGATTCCAGCCCTGTCTGGACACCGACCTGTGTGACCTGTCCTAGGGACCCTGCTTTGGCAGAGGCTTGGACCTGATGAGCTCTTGAGGTTCCTTCCAACCCTTACAGTTCTGTGATACATCCCTGAGGTGATGTTCAGTCAAACTGGGCTCCCAGTTGCCAGCACCCAGTGCTGGAATCAGTTAAAACAAAATAATAATAAAATAATCCATTCAAAATGTTCCCAAAGTGATCAGGGTTTGGGGTGATACTGGGGTGTGGGGTCACCAGAGCATCCCTGATAGTGGGACCATCACGGGACGGGCGCTGTCCCTGGGGCACAGCTGGGAGCTGCCTGAATAGGAAACATCTCTGTATGAATTATTAATATAAACCACGTGTGATACAAACCTGCCCCATTAATAATTCAGTAAGGGATTTCTTTCTAAATAAATGCCACCAGGTGTGCTGCCTGGCCTTGGGGACCTGCTGATGTCCTCAAGGTGCTGCCAGTTGTGGCCCTGGGAGGTTCCTCGTCACCCTGCTTAATTACAAAGCTTGATGCTCCTATAGCACTTCCCACCCTGAGATCAGAGAGGACAAGAGCCTTGCTCTAACTGGTACCTAAGGCAAAAATGCTGCAAAACTCACCCAAAAATACTTCTAAGGACATTTTATGCAAGAGCCACCAAGGGTTGTTGTCCAGCAAAAAGGGACAACCTGACAGAGAAGAAGCTGGATTGGGGGGCAGAGACACCCAGGAGAGTATCTCAGGTAGGATGATGCTGCAGAAATACCCAACCCCAGGAGAACATCTTGGGGAAAAGATGCTGCAAGGGTGCTGCATCTCAGGAAAATATTTTGAGGGGAGGATGCTGCAGGGATGCCAGGTCCCAGGAGAACATCTTGGGGGTAATAATGCTGCAGGGATGCTGGACACCAAGAGACTTTCTTCAGGGAATAACACTATGGGGATGCTGGACCCCAAGATACTGTTATCTTCAGGGAATAACACTGTGGGGATGCTGGACCCCCAAGAGAACATCTTCAGGGAATAACACTGAGGGGATGCTGGACCCCAAGAGAACATCTTGGGGAAAAGATGCTGCAAGGGTGCTGCATCTCAGGAAAATATTTTGAGGGGAGGATGCTGCAGGGATGCCAGGTCCCAGGAGAACATCTTGGGGGGAAATAACACTGTGGGGATGCTGGACCCCCAAGATACCATCTTCAGGGAATAACACTGGACCCCAGGAAAATATCTTGGGGGTAAGATGCTCCAGGGGTGCCTGACCCCAAGAGAATATTCTGGAGCATGCAATGAAAAAAGGCCTGTTCCACACAGCTCTGCCCTGGCCAGCAAGGGTTACACTGCTGGGCTCAGCCCCGGGGACTTCACGCTTGGCTGCCAGCGGCTGTTGGAAGGGAACCGTCCAGCCTGTCCTCTTAAATCGGCATCAAAGCAGGGCAAGAGAGCCCTGCCAGCCCTGTTCCCGCGAGCTCTTGGCTCATCCCCTGCAGAAATGGGTATTTCTGGGCTTTGCCCAGAGCTATTAAAAGCCCCGTGGGTGCCGGCACTTGCTGTGCCGCAGGAGGAGGTGGTGCTTCCAAGAGCTTCCCGGCACAAAACACCCAGAGCGATGGGAACCCAAACCCACCTTCAAACAACAGCTGAAGGGCCTGCAATGCTGGAAAAACCTACCCTCAGGAAAGACCTACCCTCAGGAAAGGCCTCAAGATGCAAAAGGTGGTTTGCTCACCCCGAAAGCGCGGCTGCCGCGCTTTCGGGGTGAGCAAACCACCTTTTGCATCCCCCAAAGCAGCATTAATTCTTCCATGAGCGAGAGAAAACTTCACCCATCATAAAACACCCAGTGCTTACACCAGAATATCCTTCCCCTCTTTATCCAATGCCACTGGCACAGCAAAACCCATGGTCCCAGGTAGAAAGATGGTGATTTATTAGGGGGGTGGAGGGAGAGAAGATGCTGGTTTGCTCAATAAAGGGTATGACGTGGGGAATCCCAAAGCAAAAGGACTTTTTTAAGCCCTTCCCAACCAATGAAAAGGCAATTTTGGGGTCAGCATCTCAAGGTTGGCCAAGAGCACACCCATTTCCCCAGACCTTATATAGCATTCCCAGGAGATGCTGTATATAAATATAGCATATAAAATGTAGAGCTATAAAAAACACCTTCCACCAAAATTTCAAGCTATTTAACCTGAAAACTGCTTCTTCCCTCCCCCCCCCCCAAAAAAAAAATCACCTTTTTCTTAGGGGAGGTAGCTCCTACAAACAAGAGCTTATCCCCTTGGGACTACCAGGAAAGGGCTGGGAAGGCTCTTGGCAGCACATCCACAGATGTCCCCAACAAGGGACACGCGACAGACCTCCAAAGCCACCAACATTTTGGAAGGGGGGGTCATGTACCCCACAAAAAAGGTGTTTTTAGGATGGATGAGCACTTACCACCTGTGGCTTGGTCCTGGGGCTGTGTTCATCGGGTGGTCGTGGGCATCGGGGCAGCCTGGGTGGTGGAGCAGCGGGCGGAGAGCAGGGTCCATCCCCAGCACCAGGGGATGCGTCACCTGAGTTGAGTGCCAGCATGTACCGTCTGGTGACATCCTCCAGTGAAGGAGGCTGAAGGGTCGGGAAGGATTTGCCAGGTGAACGGCCAGCAGCCGGTGCAGGGAGGTGGCTGTGGTGGCCAGAGGGAACAAGCGGCTCGGGGACGGTGATGGGGACAAAGGTGGCAGGCTCACTGGTGTGACGGACGTGCTTGGTGGCCGGCCGGCTCTTGGTGAGGACAGCAGGTGCTGGAGGAGGTTGGTTTTCCTGGTGAGCCGTGCGGTTGGAGCGCTTCTTGGAGCTGCGCCGGGCGATGCGAGGGGACAAGACATCAGCCAACTTGGGGTCAAAGCCGTAGCCGCGGCTGGTGCCCGGTGCTGCCGGTTGTGCCGAGAGGATGGGCTCGCTGCTGGAGGGTGGGATGCTGGCCTCCAGCTCACTGATGGCCTCACCGGGACCTTCGAAGGCGCCAGCTGGCAGCTCACCGCGGCGGCTGGGGTCACTCAGGGACTTCTTCTTGATGGTCTTGCCGTTGCCCTTCTCATCGATGAGCTTAGCCATGGCGCCGGGCTGGCTGACGATGGTTTGGATGAGGCTGCTGTAGTCCCGCGGCCCGTCGCTGCCAAGTGACAGGTCGCTGCCTGCGCTGCCGGCGCTGCCTGCGATGGCAGCAGGCTGGGGGATGCCTGCCTTGGCGCTCAGCGAGCCCAGGAGGTTGCTGTCGACGGAGAAATTCTTCACCTCCTCCGCCATCGAGCACCTCCGGTGGGGCATGGGGTCGCTCAAGGAGCGGTAGGGCTCGGTGCCACCCTCACTGCCACCCTCCATCCCATTGGCACCCCCCAAGGGGAACTTACGGCGGCGCCGCAAGCTGCCAGGGGTGCTCGGTGTCTCTGATTTGCCTGCTGGAAGGTCTTCAACTGCGGCTGCTGGGTGAGGGGGCAGTGGCGTTTCGGTGTCACTGGCTGTCGGCCCGGCATTGGGCAGTGTCCAGGCATCCACAGCTTCACGCAGGTCTTGGAAAGGCATCCCTGTGGGCTCCAGCTCCGTGACGATGCCCTCATCTGTCACGCTCGACTCGTGACCTGACAGCTCCTCCACAGATTTTCTGTGAGCGAGGTTCTCCTCCGACTCCACTTCCTTCAAACACCGCGTGCTCTCCACCCGTCCCCGAAGGGTCACGTCTGCTGTCCCTGTCGGTGCCACCACCTCAGCACCCTCCACACCTCCGCTGTCCTTCTGCTCGGCCATGAAGCCGTAGTCCTGCTGGGAACCCATCCTGCTGATCTTCTCAAAGACCTGCCTTGCCTCTTGGATGTACTGGTCCTGGATGACCATGGGGAGAGCATCCTCCTCTCCCTGCTGTCTCCCATCCAAAGCCACCCGGTCCTGGCTGTCAGCGGTGGCCAGGAGGAGCTCGGAGGAGCTCTGCTTCATGGTGCTCTGTAGGAACAGCCGCCGTGTCCCTGATTTTTCAGAGCAGGTGAAGGACTTGGCCCGACGCAAAGTGGCCGTCAGGTCCTTGAGCGTCGGCCGCTCGCCTGGCGCCCAGCGGTTGGGGGGCTTAGCAGCACCATGGCTACCTGGGGAGGGGTTGGTGATGCTGGAGCAACCGTCAGAGCCAGCATCAAGGCCAATCCTCACCCCTTTCTTCTTCACCTTCAGCTCTGAGAGGTCCGATTTGAGGAAGCTGAGGAGTGTCAGGGTCTCGGTGGCAATGTCGGGGTTGGACAGGGACTTGCGGTGCTTGGCCCGCTCCCCTTCCAGCGCAGGTTGGTGCAGGCTCTCAGTCCCAAAGTCTGGTTTCACCTTGGCTGTGCCCTGTGGCAGCTTGGGCCGGACGCGGACCACCGGCTGTCCCCACGCCAGGCCGTCGCTCGTCCCAAAACTGGGTGATCGATAGACGCCGTAACCCGCCTGGACTGTCCGCCCTTGGTTGGGCCAACAGGTCCCAAACTGTTCCTCTTCCTTCAGCGTCTCCGTACTGGAATAACGACTGCTGCTCCGCGACCCGACGGGGCTGCTGAAGGGCAGGATGTTGACCTTGGAGACACGGGCCACAGCAGGCAACGGATGCCGGGAGACCACCCTCCCGCAGCCTTCAGCCTCAGCATCGCCGCCATCCGCCGGGCTCTCCCACCCACCGCTCTCCTTCTTCTTCCGGGCGGCCCGGTGACGGTGGGCACCGGTTTGCCCTTCGCCTTCGCTGCCCGACGAAGCGCGGGGGGAACGGGATGCTGCCGCCGCTGCTGCTGCTGCTTCATCCTCCCCGTTGGAGCGGGGTGATGGGGAGGAGGAGGGTGGTTGCGGTCGAGCCGAGTTATGCCAGGAATGCGGGCCGGGCTCCGGCAGAGCTCCGCGGGGAGAACGGAGAGCCGGGTGCGGGACACGGCTGCGGGGTGGAGGCGGAGGGGGAGCTCCCCGAACGCTCCCTGTCCCGGTTCCGCTCCCGGTTCCGTTCCCGGCCGCGTTCCCGTTCCCTATCCCGCTCCCATTCCCGGTCCCATTCCCGGTTCCCCCCGTAGGTTGCCGGCAGCTTTCCCCGAAGAGTTTCCGCATCGCCGGGACGCTGGGCCAACGCGGCGGCTCCGCGTTTAACCCCGGGCCCGGCGGCGACGACGACGGCGGCGGCGGTGGCGGCGGTGGAGGAGCCGGGGACGGTAGCTGAGCCCCTGCATGAACCG
>VZTU01013317.1:39472-55790 GCA_013400835.1 Zapornia atra
CTCCCCAGCATCTTCCATCCTCCCCCCACAACTTCCATCCTCCCCCACATCCCCTCCGCCCCAACATCATCCCTTTCCCTCCAGCTTTATTTATCTATTTATTTATTACCTTAAAAGCTTTTAAAATGAATGTATTTATTTATTTAAGGGAAAACGAGATAATTAAGCCCCCCCTCCCCAAAAAAAATTTGGGTGACAGCAAGGCATCTTTCACCCCTTTATCATCCTTCAGCCCTTTCCCTCCAGCTTTATTTATCTCTCTATTTATTCATTTACTTAGAAGTTTTAAAAAGGAATTAATTTATATATTACAGGGAAAACAGGATAATTAAGCCCCCTCCCAAAAAATTTGGGTACCAGCAAGGCATCTTCCCCTTTTGCTATGGGTTTCTCCAACCCCTCCTTCACGACTCATCCCCCCCACACCCCCAGGAAGGCAGAACACCTTGTTCCTAAACTTGCAAAGAGCTCGAGCATCTCACCGCCCCACCACCAGACTTCCTGGTTGGTTTTTAGCATCTCTTGTCAGCGCTTGCTATTTGCAGCCCATAACCTCCTTTCCCACCCCCCACCCCCCCTCCAAAGACAACAGATTTCTTACTGGGGATATGAAAAATGAAGCTGGTTTGGAGGTGGCTGATGGTGTATTTCTGATGGTGTATTTCTGATGGTGTATTTCTGGAGGTTGGTGGCCCTGCCTGTGGCAAGGGGGTTGGAACTCTCTGATCCTTAGGGTCCCTTCCAACCCAGCCCAGTCTGGGATTCTATGAGTGACCTAAAGCCTTGGAAGGGTGGATGGGGTTGGAGAGGTGTCCTGGCCACGCCAAAGGACATCACTATCTGTGTCCCTGGGGGCATGAGAAAAAACCTGGTGGTGGTTAAAAAACCATCCAACACCCTCTGTAAATGCATTTCTTGGGACCTAAAGGCGCCTGCGGCGATGCTGTGAGGTGCACCACCCCAGCAGGTATTCCTTCCCCAGCTCTCCCTTCCCTCCCTCCACCCTCCTCCTCTGATTCCTCCAGGGCTGGGTGTCTCCTGGCCGTAAGGATGATGTCCCCATGTTATCCCCATAGTCACCTGGTGTTCAGGATGGGATTTGGGGAAGTGATGTTTCATCACCAGCTTCAGGCTCAGGTCTTCAGGCTGCTGGTGTTGAGCATCTTTGCGAGCGAAGATGTTCTGGAGCACTCACTGCATCTCTAAGGTGCCTTGGTGTGCCCATCACCTTGGCTTCTAGGCCTGTGGAACTGCTGGCAGGACCTGAAACCTGGGCAGGACATGGTCAGACCCACAGTGCAACACTTAGTGAGCTCCATGTACCTTCTAACCTTGAAAACACCCAAAATCTGGTGATACCACCTTTGGGAACCTTATCAGGGTGGCATGAGCCAACAAGAACTCACCTCCTGAGCCCACATTGTCCCTGCAGCCACCACCAGCCTTTTGGAACATGTTTGTTTTTTAAAAGTTTTATTTCTTTTTCCTCCCTGAAATCTTTATTGTGGTTAAATTTTGGCCGTCCACCTTGTCCCATGGGTGCCATCCAGGCAAGGGGTGGTGTGATGGAGCTGGGCCCCTCCACCCCTCCCTGGAGCTGGGTGGGCACCCACACACCCAGCTGGGTTTCTCCAAATCTGAATATTTTGCGCCCTCTCCTGGGTCCGGATGGCGTGGCCCGATGTCTCCTGCCCTGTCACCCTCCTTTTGTCTGGGAAGAGTGGGGGTCACCAGGCTGGGATTGTCCCACCAGCCATCACTCTTGCAGTCCCTCCAATATTTTGCTCGTCCATCACAGGACCCCAGAAATACATTAGAGGAGATTTCAGCGTGGAAGACCCCTGACCAAGGGAAACCCCGGGGCTGGTTCTCCCTCCTCCATCATCTTCTGTGCTCCAACCCGAAGCCGTTGGCACCACGCATGGTTCTCCTCACCAGGACACGACGACCACTCCTCCAAAGCCAGGCAGCTTGAGCTCATGCAGGATCCCTCTCTATTCCAGCCCACCATGTTGCTGAGATCTTTGAGCATCATCCATTAGATCATCACCACCCTGGGTACCCTCCTCATCCTCGTGACAGCAAGGACAGCAGTGTTGGGACCACCAGACCTGGCTGGTGGTGAGGTCCTTGGGCAGTTGGGTACCAGAGGAAGATGCCACATGATCGTTTAGAGCAAGTTGGGCTGAAGTTGAACACTTGGCTGTGTGCAGGAGGGATGTTCATCTCCAGAGATTTGAAGCAAATTGATTAAATTAACTTAGAAGTGATAATTACACACAGACAACCCGTGGGAAATGTGGCGGGACCGTTATCCCTATACACCACCACCCCCCTCCCTCCACCATATAGATCCATACAGTGTGCTCAGGGCAGAGAATTTCTGTGTCACAGAATCCCAGAATCCCAAGGTAGGAAAGGACCTTTAAGCTCATGGAGTCCAACCATCCCTGTCCCGTGCTGACCCAGATCCCTCAGTACCTCATCTCCCCTCTGCCTCTTAAACACCCCCAGGGGTGGGGACTCAGCCCCCTCCCTGGGCAGCCTGTGCCACAGCCCCACAACTCTGCCAGGGAAGAACTTTCCCCTCTCATCTGAGCTGACCCTGCCCTGGCCCAGCTTGAGCCCATTGCCCCTTGTCCCATCTCCTGTCCCCTGCCTGAAGAGACCATCGCCCACCTCTCTGCACCCTCCTGGCAGGGCAGGGGAGGCACTGAGAAGGTCTCCCCTCAGCCTCCTCTTCTCCAGGCTCAACACCCCCAGCTCCCTCAGCTGCTCCTCAGAGGATTTGCCCTCCAGCCCTTTCCCCAGCCTGGTTGCCCTTCTCTGGACTCGCTCCAGAACCTCAATGTCCTTCTGATGGTGAGGAGCCCAGAACTGGACCCAGCACTCGAGGTGCCGCCTCACCAGTGCGCAGTCCAGGGGCACAACCCCCTCCCCAGACCTACTGGCCACATTATGTCTGACACAAGCCAGGATGCCATTGGCCTTCCTGGCCACCTGGGCACACTGCTGGCTCATGGTCAGTCACCCAACACCCCCAGGTCCTTCTCTGCCTGACAGCTCTCCAGCCAGTCTCCCCCAGCCTGTAGCACTGCTCGAGGTTGTTCTGTCCCATGTGCAGCACTCGGCACTTGGCCTTGTTAAACCTCATCCCATTGGTCTCAGCCACGTAGCCTGTGCCAGGCTACAACCTCTGGATGTATATATAATGGATGTATATATATGTACCTACCCATCTGAAAAAGGCAGGGAGGTTTATTCTATACATCCTATACATTAAAGAAGACTCACAGAGCGATTAGCAGCACATCTACCCTGTGCTGTGTAAGCACATCCCTCCTTGCTGGGAGGAAGCAGCATCCTGCTGGAGGCTGTGGGGAGCAAAGCTCAAGCCCCAACCCAACATGGGAGCTTGTGGAGAGGCCAAGCCAATGCTGGGACATGTAATGATGTGGCTGAGGTCTCCAACTAGCTCGGTGGCCTGGGTTTCCTGACTCCAGGCATTGTGTCCAGGTGTGTCAACAGTGGTTTTGGTGGATCCTGGTTAAGAGGTGACAGCGGGATACCGAGGATGTTGGGGTGGGACAGATTTGGGGTGCTGGGTTAAGCAGGCATCTGGACCCAGATGATGCTGAAGGTCCCCCGGCAGGTGACAACACTGCTGGCTTGTGTCTAACAAAACCCATAGCCATTGCTTAGGTGGGAAATCCAGCATGGGTATCCCAGTTGCCCTTATGTCCTCCGTCCCAGTTCCCAGTCTGCCCAGCAATGCTCTCCCACCACTCTGCAGCACCACCAGGCCCATATTTCTTACTGGTGAGACCCCGTCCTGAAGACTCGAGGATAAGAATGTCCCAGTATTACCCAAAAAATCCCACCTGTGACAGTGATGGAGAAACACACAGCCCCATGTTCCTCAGACAGGTATGGGCTGACATAAATCCTCCTTAGCCTTTGCATGGCCTCATCATGGAAGCTTTAAATAAGAAGGGGGAGAAATTGGCTGCCAGTAGCTCGCCCTGAGCCAGGGACAGTGTCCTCCATGGTCTCACCATGTTCTCCATGGTCCCATCACATTCTCCATGGTCCCACCAGTGGTTTTTATTGCATTGGTGGCTTAGCTACCAAGGAAACATGGTGCTAAAATGCTCAAAGTGAGCAACCAAACCGGAGGGAGGACACTGTATTTGTGCAGTGATGGGGTCAATACCAACTGCAGGCTGGAGATGGGTTGAAAGTGCTGAAAGCCTGGGAGATGGCGTCCTCTTGTCCTCCAGCACATCCCCAGCTGAAGCCATCTCTGCTCCATGGAGCTTAAAAGCCACAATTGCTCCATGCTTAGTCCTGTTGAACACCGAGGTGGCCCTTCTCCTCACCTAGGAGCCGTAGGTAGCACAGTGGTCCTGCCGCCACTTGGTGTTCATCTTGTCGAGGAGGTAACGGGTGCTCTCGCGGAACTTGCGCTGGGTGAAGTAGAAGAGGATGGGGTCAAGGACACTGTTCATGCTGGCAAAGGGACGTGTACACTTGTAGGCAATGGCAAACGCCTGCAGAGCTGGGCAGGGCAGGCCGGGTGAGGACCGGACAATCAGGTAGATGGTCTTGGTGAGGTGGAAGGGGAAGAAGCTGATGGAGAAGACGATGACCACGATGATAATCATGCGCACGGCTTTGTCCTTCCTCTTGTGCACTGCCAAGCCCATCATCTCGTCCTTCTGGCACAGGATCCGGGCCATGCTGCAGTAGCAGACAAGGATGGCCACGAAGGGCAGGAGGAAACCAGTGACCGTGAGGGTGATGCCGTAGGGGAAGTAGGCAGCAGATCGATCTGGTGGGCTCAGGTCATAGCAGACAGTCCGGTTCCTCTGGGTGCCAGTGGAGGCGAAGACAAAGGTGGGGAGGCACTGAGCAATGACAATGAACCACACTGCAGCACACACCAGCCACGTCAGCTTCTTCCCCTTCTTCTTGTGCCATGAGGCCAAGGGGTGGCAGATACCCAGGTACCGCTGGACACTGATGCAGGTGAGGAAGAGGATGCTGCCGTGAAGGTTGGTGTAGAACTGGAAACGGACGAATTTGCAGGTAAAGTCCCCAAAAGGCCAATAATCCTTCTGGGTGTAGTTGTAGATGAGGAGTGGGAGGGAGCAGACGTAGAGCAGGTCAGCTGTGGCCAGGTTCAGCATGTAGATCATGCTGCGACTGAGCGCCTTCCGGCTCACCCAGATCTGTGCGATGACCACGGCGTTCAAGGGCAACCCCACCGTGAACACCACTGAGTAGACCAGGGGCAGCAGGACCTGCTTGAACTCCTCATGGAAGGTGCATGAGTTCCTCCCGGTCCCCACAGGGACCGTCAGGTTGGCCATGGTAGTGATCCCCCTCCAGCTGATGTCCTCTCTGCTGATGTGGCCCCTCAGCAGAGCCTGTGAATGACAGAGGGGACAGTTGGTGACTCAGCCACGTTTTGTCACATCCACCCCATCAACATGAACCTGAAGCAGTGTGTGCAAACCCCACAGCCCCATCCTCTGGGGCAGGGCAATTCCTGGTGTCAGTGCAGGTCAGAGGGTGAAGAAGCTCAATGTGACCCAGCACTACGCTGGCAGCTCAGAAAGACCCCCATGTCCTGGGCTGCATCCCCAGCAGCGGGACTGGCAGGGCTGGGAAAAGGGGATTCTGCCCCTCTGCTCCCCTCTGGGACAGAGAGCCCCCATGCAGTGCTGCTTCCAGCTCGGGGGTCCCCAGGACAAGGAGGACATGGAGCTGTGGGAGCCAGTCCCCCTATGGAGATGATGGGAGGGCTGGAGCCCCTCTGCTCTGGAGCCAGGCTGGGAGAGCTGGGCTGGCTCAGCCCAAAGAAGAGAAGGCTGCTTCTGGGGAGAGCTCCGAGCCCCTTCCCATCGCTCAAGGGGCTCCAGGAGAGATGGAGAGGGGCTGGTGCCAAGGACAGGGAGGGCCAGGCCCAGGGGGACTTGCAGGAGAGCAGCTGGAGAGGGGCTGGGAAGCAGAAATCTTTCCTGGGGAGGGGGGAGACCCTGGCCCAGGGTGCCCAGAGAAGCTGGGGCTGCCCCTGGATCCCTGGCAGGGTTCAAGGCCAGGTTGGATGGGGCTTGGGGCACCCCGGGCTGGTGGGGGGTGTCCCTGCCCATGGCAGGGGGAGCACTAGGGGATCTTTGAGGTCCCTTCCCACCCAAACCAGTCCTGGGTTCTGTGATTCTAAACCCCTATGACAGGTTTCAGTGTCCATCAGGAAAGCAAAGCTGGAGAAAGTGACTGCACAGGGTGGTGGAATGCAGGACGGCGTGGTGGCCACGATCACACCATCTCAGTTCCACTTTCCCTGGCACAAACACACCCACAGAAGGGTTTGCACAAGGCCAAACCGCCCTCAACCCCGTGCCAAAAAGGAAACTGCGGCCTAGCTCGCTGTGAGCTGCCGGCATGGCCTCCTGCTCCTCTGCAGGGGGTGCCAAAACCCTACGGCCAGTCACCCGAGTGGGCTTGGTCCCCTGAGTGTCGGGGGGTGCCACCAGCACCCAGCCCAGAACGACCTATAGATGTTTGTTTCGTGGTTACTTTCACCCAGGAATCGGGGTCGGTGACGGTGATACTCTGGTCCTGGAGGTTTTCAGACCTGTGGGCTAGGAGGAGCCCATCCTCCTGGGCTGCTCTGAGCTGGAGAAGGTGGCACCTGCTTTTCTCAGAAACTGAAGCTAGTGGAAAAGATGTGGTCCCACAGCACGAAGAGACTTCCCCCCAAACCCCCCTCCACCCCTGACCACAGCCACATCACTTAGCCAAATCCCTCTCCATGCCACCCATGGGTGCTACGAGCTCCCAGGTTGCAGAGGCTCCTTGCTTCCTCTCAGGCAGGCAGACCTGTCCTCAACCCCAGCCACCTGCTCTCTGCAACGCCCCAAGGGCAGCCCTGGTTCCTGGTGGGGACGACCCTGCTTGGAAATGGGGTGGCCAGTGTCCCCACACTGATTGGGAAGGGAAACTGAGGTAGGGAGTGGGATGGCAGAGCTGTGGCTGGGTGCAGGGGCAGAGGGCACCAGGGAGGGGGACACACACAAGCCTGGGGGCCACCCTATTTGCTCACATCACTGTGGTGGCCCCATTTTGAGTGTCTGGGGATCTATCAGCTGTGGGGTCAGGCTTGGGGAGAGTTTTGGGGGACACACAAGCTCCCCCCCATCTATGGGGTTGCTGCAGTCCCCTCCTGCTCTCCTTGCTGCTGCATAGCCTCCCTACTCCCCTTGCACCCCTCAGAGCTCCCTGCACTCCACTGAGCCTCCCACACCCAGATGAACCCCTTTGCACCCCACTGAATGCCTCTGGCACCCCACTGTGCCCCATCATCACCTAGCTTTGGGCAGTCCGAGCACCCACCTCTGCCACCAGTTAGTGCCCCCAGGGCTGTGAACTGCCCCAGCCACAAGGACCCTCCACCCCCAAACCTCTCCTGGGACCCAGCCCCTACCCTGGGCTCCCACAGGAGCCTCAGCCATCCCATGTGTGCTCACCATGACACTGGGTGGCAAGTGGGGTCCTGGGGGAACCAGGAGGGTGTCTTACCTGCTGGGGTGCCAGGAGAAGCCACAGGGTGCTGGGACCCACTGCTCTACCCAGCACCCAGGAGCATCTGGTGCTCCATTGAGCAACGCTTCCCCTTTCCCCCCCCACACCCAAAACGGAAGCACCCTGGGGCAAAGGGGAACAGAAAACTGGGCAGAGTGCACACTGCATGGCACAGCACCATGGGCACAATGTGGCATGGCATGGCACAGCACTGTGGACACAGCATGGCATGGCATGGCATGGTGGGGTGGGCACAGCACCGTGGGCACCGCGTGGCATGGCATGGCACAGCACCATGGGGACCACGTGGCAGGGCATGGTAGGGTGCCCATGGTGCTGCATGGCCACAGTACTCCTGTTGTCCTGTCCTCCCTTGCTGGGACCACACACAAGGGAAACTGAGGCACAGGCACTGGGTTTGGAATGAACCGGTGCAGCTCATGACCCAGTTTTGCAGGTTTTCTCCCTAAAACACTCCTCAAAGGGGTGTTCTCAGGGTTGGGTGTGCTCAGGGAGGTGCCCAAGGCTACATGGGCCATCAGTGTTGGTGGGCATCCATCAACAACCCCATGATTAACCAAAAAAACAAGAGACCCCCCCCCCAAAAAAAGGACAAACAAGCAAAAAACCTCTTTGCCAGAGGGAAACAGGGACTGAACTCCAGTGCTGCTGGGCTGGGAGGGGTAAGAAAGCTGGTGGAGAAGAGGAAATACCCTTCCCAATCCCAGGAAAAACCCAGCTGTGAGATGTGGAGAGCACAACCTCTCTATTAGACACCAGAGAATCCTCGCCCCAGCTGTGCCCACTGCCTGCACCCTCCTGTAACACCACAATCCCAGCCTGCCATATCCCATAAGCCTCCACTGTTTCCAGTTAATGAAATCACAGCAGGACACTCGACCTTATCCTGCTGCTTTGCCCCTGTGGCACATCCCAGGTGATCGATTGATCAGGTGGATTATCCCAAAATCTCCTTTTTTCACCCCAAAAAAGGAAAACCTGCCAGGTGGTGAGGTGGACAACCCTCCCTGCTCAGCCTCACCTAAAAGATCTATGAGATTATGGAGACCAGGTCCTGGTGCCCTGACACCACTGTGATGGGCACCAGGAGAAACCCATCACGAAACGGGGACTTGCAGGGTGGAAAATAAGGGGTGGCTTTGATGTTGGGGTGCTCTGTAGGATGAGGTCACCATTATCCCACAGCTTTAACGTGCCTACAAAGGAGGAACGAGGTTAAGAAAGAGAAGTGGGTCTCCTCTGCCACCAGATAGGGAAGAGATCAAAAATAATCAGTGGTTCCACTCAGCAGTGACCACAAACTTCTTCCAGCATGTGCTGGCACGACTTTCTCTCCTTCCAACCCCATGGCTTTCCAAGCAGCTCATGAAAGCCCCTCTCCAGTGAAATGAGCTTTAATTAACCCCCCAATGCTGATCTGAAGGGGGGTCTGCAAGCTTGCTGCAATGCTGCTGCTGCCCTGGAATAGGATCTCAAGGGGGATGGATGGCTTCCTCCCTTGGAAACCTTCCTCCTCTGTTTGTCCTGCTGTGGGGAGGAGACCATGGTGGGTACATCTTGTCTGGCTTGGCTGGCAGAGGTGGAAGTGAAAGCTCCAGCTCAGCAGATTTCAAAGGGGATGGAGTGGGGATGGTCCTGCCTCATGTGTCTCTTGGCTGGAGCTGCAACGCCCCTGTCCCCAGACATCTCCTGCCTGGGCCAGAAACAGCTTGATGTCTCACTTGTCCCAGGGTGGAAGGAGACCAAGCCTGAAGGTGTAATGGTGTGGTTTAATTGGGCCAGAGAGGTATTTTCAGGTGCTTAACATGGACCAGTGGGGACAGGGCACAGGGACAGTCCCTCCAGCGATGCCAGGTAACTCTGCCACTGATGGCCTCTTGTCCTTGGGTGACTCCCTTCACCTCCCCATGCTTTGGTGCCCCATCTCTAAAGTAAATCAACATCTCAAGGATGCTCTGAGCAATCCAGGCAGTGTTTTCCTGCTGGAAATGGGAGATGCTGAGGACAGGAAAGGCGCAATGAGTTGGCCTGGTCTCAGCTGGCAGTGCTGAGGCTCTGGCTGGGCTTGTAGAAACCCTACACATCTACAGCTGTAATGGCAGAGGCTGTGCTCCCTGCTCCCACAGTGGAAGGTTTGAGAATACTACACATGTGACACCACCTCTACCATGGGGCTGACCCCTATGGATGCCCCAGGAGATGCAGGTGCATCCTGGGTGCACCCTGGGCCATGAGAGCAGAGGGACCGGGGTGCATCCACCCTGCTGAGCTCTCTGGCAGCCCTGCTGTGGGGGTCACAGTGGGTTTTAAAGCCCTGCTGTGGGGGTCACAGTGGGTTTTAAAGCCCTGCTGTGGGGGTCACAGTGGGTTTTTAAGCCCTGCTCCAAGCTAAAAGCTGTTAAACCTCCCCAAAAGCAAAGTTCAGCAGCTGCCAATCGGGGGGGCTTGGACACCACCCCAAAGCCCAGCCAAAGCACTGATGCTCCCTGGATCTGAACCCCACCCCCTCCAGTTCTGCCTCATCCTGCCCAGTTCGATCCGATCTGCTTGGATCTAATCCCGCTCGCTTTTGTTTCACCCACTTGGGTCCAGTTCTGGCCCCATCCTGCCTAGTGTGGCCTGACTGGCTCAGATCCCATCCTGCCCAGTTTGGTCTGACCCTCGGGTCTCATTCTGACCTGGTTTTGTCTGACAGGCTCTGGCCTGATCCTGTCCTGTCTGGTCCCATCCTGCCTGGTCTGGTCTGACACTTTTGGGTCTGATCCTGCTTGGTTCAGTCTGACCCTGTCAGGTCCCATCCTGCCCAGTTTGGGCTGACCCTCTCAGCTCCCATCCTACCTGGTCCAGTGTGACCCTCTCAGCTCCCATCCTGCCCGGTCCAGCATGACCCTCTTGGATCCCATCCTGCCCAGTTTGGTCTGACCCTATCAGGTCCCACCCTGCCTAGTCCAGCCCCATCCTGCCTGGTTCAGTGTGACCCTATCAGATCCCATCCTGCCCAGTTCGGTCTGACCCTCCTGGGTCCCATCCTGCCCAGTTTTATCTGACCTTGTCAGGTCCCATTCTGTTCGGACAAGCACCATCCTGCCCGATCCAACATGACCCTCTTGGGTCCTGTCCTGTACGGTCCAGCGTGAACCTCTCAGGTTCCATCCTGCCCAGTCCAGCCCCATCCTGCCCGGTTTCAGCTGACCCTGTCGGGTCTCATCCTGCCCAGTTCGGTCTGACCCTGTCAGGTCCCATTCTATCCGGTCCAGCACCATCCTGCCCGGTTCGGTCTGACTCTGTCAAGTCCCGTCCTGCCCGATCCAGCCCCATCCTGCCCGATCCAACGTGACCCTCTCGGGTCCCATCCTGCCCGGTCCAGCCCCATCCTTCCCGGTTCGGTCTGACCCCCTCGGATCCCATCCTGCTCCGGTTCGGTTGGTCCCGTCCCTCCCGTACGCGACACTTACCGGCAGCGGGGATGCACCGGGTCGGCAGCAGCGCTCAGCTTCCCCGCTGCCGTCCTCCGCCGGTCCCGCTCCGCCCCGGGGCCGTCCCGCTCCGCCCCACTCCGGCCCCGGCACCTGCGGGCGGCTCCGGCGGGGCTGGGGAAGGGGCACATCTGGATTGTGGGGCAACAGCTGGGCTGGGGGGCTGACAGCTGTATAGAGGGGGCTTCAATGCAACCATCTGGCTTGGAATCGTGGGGAAACATCTGGCTCGAATTAGGGTGCTGGGGGGGCGGGAAGGCTTCTAACGACCCCCCAAAAAGTGGGATTGACAGGGTGGGATGCTCATGCACCGACCAACAGCTGGATCAGCCCAGCTGGAGGCTGGGAGCTGCTGGAGCCCTTGGTGAGTGGCTGGATTTTTGGGGACAGGGTCTCCCTGCAGCACTGGGTCTCCACTAAAGGGGTCGGTGCTTTCAGTACTCATTAACCAGGCTGTCAAGCTTCCACGCTTCCTGAGCAGGGCTATTAAAGAGCAATAAGGAAAGGAACCCCCCGGGGGGACACACACACACAACGTTGGGTATGAAAGAGCTGATGCATAAATCGCCCAGGGATGCCCAGATTATTTGGGATGGCAAACTCAGCCCTTCCATTCCCCAGGAACCCAGCTTATCCTCCAAAATGATTCCCCTCCTGCTTTTTTCCTCAGCTTATGATAGCTCTCGCTAGAGGTGGAGAGGAAGGATGTGCTGGCCAGCACTGCCTGGATGATGGGGTGCCATGAGGGGGTCTCCCTTGTTGAGTGATGCACCCCTCAAAGCTGGCACCCAAATATAAGGTGAGGGGGTTTGTGCAGTGGCTTATCTGCTCAGCATTGGATGGGGAGGTGGAATGAGGTGCCACAGCCTATCTGGATCCTGCTGGCGCCTGCACTGGGCCGGACAACACGGGCTTTCATCGATTCTGGCGCGAGCCCACGGGCAAGCCGGGTAGCAGGGCCACAGGGGAGATAGGCTCTGGCAGGAGCAGCTGTGAGTATTTGCCAACCACAGCCAGGCTGGAGCCATCACCCTCATCCCAGCGCTGCCTGGGCTTGTGGGGTTGGGTTGGAGATGGCTTGGTGCCCTTGTGAAATTCCCCGCTCCCTCAGCCACCTCAGGGAGATAGAAACAGGGGGGAAAGGAGGAAGGGGGGGGGAGGAAGGAGGGGGGGGAGTGTCTTAACACCTTGTGCAAACAAGCCCAGAAGCCTGCGATGGGGAGCCCAAGGCTTTCCACAAGCACCTGGGGAACGCGGCTGAGAACGGACACAACTCATTCCCCCGATGAGCCACCAACGAGACCACTTATCCCATCTCTGTGGTTGCCTCCACCTTCTCCAAGCTGATGAAAAGGAGCTGATGTCCTCCTCCCTCCTAGTGTCCTTGCAGGTCCCCAAGGTGAACACCTCCTAGCCAGCTGTCCTGCTGTGGGGACACTGTAAATAGTGGAGGGAGTGTTAAAAAAAACATGAAAATAAAATAGTGGCTCCTGGCTGCCAGCCAGCCCCAACTGCCTCCAATGAGCAGATGGACCTGGAGCCTCAAGCCCAGCCCTGCAGCACGTGGAATAAATGTATGTTCCCCCTCCCCACCCCACCAAAATGACATTTGGAGGTTGAGGAGAGGTGGGGGAGGCAAATTCAGAGGTTAGAAAAGAGATTTCAAGCACAGTATCATCTTAACGCCTCTTTTTCTCCATGCAAAAGGCAGATGAAGCTTATTGGGGTAAGAATGATTGGAGAAAGAGGACAGCTTAGGTTCCTCTTGGAGGAATCACCGATTGAATTAATCCTTGGCCAAAACATGTCTGGCGCGGTGGCTGGAGTTGGCCCCCTGAGACTCTTCATCCGCCTGGTTCCTGTTCCTCCAACTGGATGTTGCCAGTAATTGTGTTACAGGCTGATTGCAGGTGACCTTTGCTGCTGCTGCCCAGGGTAACAGCCCCTTCCCGCTGAGCTCCAGGTTTCCAGCCACCCTCAGGTGACAGGATGGTGAGGATGGAGAGAGGAGAAGCTGTGGTTGAGGCCAGGGAGGCAGCTGGGAGATGGGATCCTGCTCCTCCAACCACCCAAAACTCTTGTTGGAGGTGAAAAGCAGCATTTTTTAAATGCTGAAGCTTTGTGAAAGCCTCAGGGCAAGGATGTTGCCACCACCAGACACAGAACATCCCCCGTGGGGAAGGTCCTACGGGGCTTTCAGGTTCTCCCCCAACCCAGGCATCCTGGGGGATGCAGGCTGGGTCCCTTCTGCCTCAGGCTCCACCAGACTGGAGATGTCTTGCATGAAAAATTTAATTACTTCTAAAAGCTGTTTATAAAGGAAATTAAGTTAATTTCTCATGTCCTCCCATTAACCCCAGCCTGCCAGGGAGGTGGACCTTAGCTTGTTCAGGAGGAGGTGAATCTTGGTGACAACTTTCTCTGGTTTTAATCCAGGTCAGAGGAAATGGGCACCTCAAGTCCACCTGCAGACATCTCCTAACCCAGCACCTGCCTTTGAGTCCCCAAATTTTCAGTGGAGAAGGTGTGTGATGAGGAAAGTCTCATCTCTTGAGGCCCACTCTGGTGGGCCTCTCTGTCCTCTTGCTGCAGTCAGTGTTGACTGCAGCCAAACTGGGGTGAAAGCCTCAACAGAAGACAAACCTTCTCACCACTGGACCTCTGTAATGGAGAAACTGGCCTAACCTTCAACCCCATGATGGGTCCCAGGCCTGTGTTTCTAACCATCCACCCCAAATCTCCTTCTGCAGGTGATGAGATCCCAGCAGCACCGTATAAGACTGACTTACCCCTTCTGCCCTGAGCACCGGGAAATCTTGGCTGTGATGGGAATTCAGATTAAAAAAAGCCTTGGCTTTGCTCCAAGTGCCTCAGCATTTCTGAAGAAGTGTGTTTCATCACGTTTTCCTCTCCAGACCTCTTTCCTAGAGCCCTGTAGACGTCAGCAAGGGAGTAGGGGGTTGCTGAGAGTCTTCTCCTCAGCACATATATAATTAACACTTTGATTATCACCACCTTCCTTTCTTCTACCCTGCAAACCCTGACATGTCTCAGGGACTCAAAGGTGAGACTCTGCTCCCATTCTTTGCCTGGGAATCCTCAGGGAGCTGTGCAGAGCACAGAGTTCCAGGCATGGGTGTTGTTTTAGACTCTTGTTTCATCCGCCACTTCAGCAGAAGGAAAGTGGTGGATGTTTGGAAGGTGACCTGGGTGCAGGAGAGCTTGTCCATCACCTGGTGAAGGAGGTTGGGAAGGGAGATTTTGGGACTCCCATCTGTGGGTCTTTGCAGGCAGGAAATCCCAGGGCTTGGGCCTCATGTGGGGATCTCGTGATGGCAGATTCTGAGGTGGGCCTTCACAATTTGTGGCCACCTTTGAGAGATCTTCTCCATTCCCACCTCTAGGAGCTTCTGCAAAGCAGGAGGTCATTGGCTCTCACTGCCTCATCCTCACAAATAATTGTGATTTCTCCCTTCAAGGACAGAGCTGGGCTCTGGGGATAGAGTCATCTATCAACTTTGCATGGTTGAGTGGAAATCAAACACTTCCAGGTTGGCCACAACCCCTCTTTCAGCACCCTTCCTATGCCAGCAGATCACCCAGCCCTTTTGGATTTTCACCCCTCTGTGGCTCTTCCCATGTTTGGAGAGCCCCAAGCTCTTGAGGCTCAGCACAGCAATATCCATCTTGGTCTTGTTACCAACACACTTCTTCATAAACACACATCATTCTTCAGAGGGATCTGAACAGGCTGGACCCATGGGCTGAGACCAACGGGATGAGGTTTAACAAGGCCAAGTGCAGAGTGCTGCACATGGGACAGAACAACCCCGAGCAGCGCTACAGGCTGGGGGAGACTGGCTGGAGAGCTGTCAGGCAGAGAAGGACCTGGGGGTGTTGGGTGACTGACCATGAGCCAGCAGTGTGCCCAGGTGACCAGGAAGGCCAATGGCATCCTGGGTTGTGTCAGAAAGAGTGTGGCCAGTAGGTCTGAGGAGGGGATTGTGCCCCTGGGCTGGGCACTGGTGAGGCTGCACCTCGAGTGCTGGGTCCAGTTCTGGGCTCCTCACCATCAGAAGGACATGGAGGTCCTGGAGCGAGTCCAGAGAAGGGCAACCAGGCTGGGGAAGGGGCTGGAGGGCAAATCCTCTGAGGAGCAGCTGAGGGAGCTGGGGGTGTTGAGCCTGGAGAAGAGGAGGCTGAGGGGAGACCTTCTCACCACCTACAACTACCTGAAGGGAGGGTGCAGAGAGGTGGGCGATGGTCTCTTCAGCCAGGGGACAGGAGATGGGACAAGGGGCAATGGGCTCAAGCTGCACCAGGGCAGGTTTAGATTAGACATTATAAAAAAACTTTTTACTGAAAGAGTTGTGGGGCTGTGGCACAGGCTGCCCAGGGAGGGGGCTGAGTCACCTTCTCTGGATGTGTTTAAAAAAAAGGGTAGATGAGGTACTTAGGGCTCTGGTTTATCTTAGGATGGGAATGGTTGGACTTGATGATCTTAAAGGTCTTTTCCAACCTTGGGATTCTGTGATCATCCCCATCCCCTGTGATGGGACACCATGGTACGTAGCAGAGGTGCAACCCAGCATGGACCTCCACCATATCTGTGCTGGGAGAACTGGGCTCTGGCAGCAGCCTCAGGGGATGGATCCAGGTATCAGGTGATAATAAAAGGGTATCCAAAAGCAGGCTCAGATTCCCATGGGAGCCTGGAAGATCTGACCTTGCTGTTAGCTGCCCAGGAGGGTGATGGAAGAGCATGCCACACCTCCTTGGCTCACCACCTCCAGGCTCCTCTGCTTTCCAGACCACGTCTGTGGGGAGGCATAAGGAAGTCAAAGCACACAAGATGTGCAGGTACCTTTGGTGTTTTGTATCCAGGAAGGATTTAAAATAACTTCCTTTGACTCGGTGTTTCCTCGATAGCTTGTTTGCTTTGGCTGTGGGACCACAAGCAGTTCTCCAGCTGGAGAGTTTTCTCTGGGAACTGATTTCCCCCCCTCAGTTACAACCTGACACAAAAGGTGGAAACATTGATGGAGACACCTGCTTTTGGAGGTATCACCATCCCAGCAGGATTACAGGCTCAGGCATGTTCTTTGGGTGAAAATAGGTATTTTAAGGTTGAAAACAACTATTTTAGATATGGGTCAGCCCAAGGGGCTCCATAATTGTGGTCCATCACTGTAAACCAGGGCCATCCTTGTAAGGCCTCAGCTGGAGTCCTGTGC
>VZTU01013320.1:0-25271 GCA_013400835.1 Zapornia atra
TATTCCACATTCTCTAGCCAAAAAAGGGATGTCCTGATGCCATGCAACTCCCTCCTTCATCTAGTTCTCATTGAGAATCTCCATCCACAATTTTTCTATAAGAGATAAGAGGACACCTGCATTTTTAACTTCTTAGGTGCAATTCCCACACATTTTAGATTAAATACATTTGCCTTCAGTCTAGTAAGTGAAAGCCCCACAGTCATTAATGAGCTGATCTTTAACTGCAGCAGAGGAGTGAAAACACAGTTCTGGAGGAGTGGCTGTGGGGTGGCACTTGTTTCTTGGAAATTTGCATAATCTGGGCTGAATTCAGCCACTACTCGTCTTTTGACTGCAGAAACAGTGTTCAACACTGGTTGTCCTGTTGCCAACTGCTTAGGAATGGGGAGTGGAAAGGGATGGCTGTCATGCTGAATAATCCTGTTATTATTGACAGCTGAACTATGTCTCTCGTGTCCCCCTTATTCCCTCTGGCAAAGTAGCTATCCGGAAGTAACTCAGTGGAGACAGGGGTCAGAAGTGAGGTTATACCTCCTGGATACACAGTTTTCTAAATGTATTTAGGAGACATGCTTGCTACTAGTTCCTTAAATTGTGGCATTAACATCTCGTGATGTGCAAATGCAGATTTTACCATTATAAGGCAACTTGCATAGCACTCATTTAACATTATGCTTTATATAATTAAATTTGATTTATCTAAAATTTAGGCTTCTCAATGCCTCTCTGACTAGGGAATATGTCATTCAAATAGATGAGATAGAGATGACCAACGCATGGACCAGACCTTGGGAGATTCTAGAAGCAGTGACTCTCTTGCAAGTATTTCTTCATTAGAGAAGCCATGATTTGGCCATGAAGATTTATTTATATAGCTTTTGTTTGTGTGTTCACTTTATTGAACATGTAAAACATTGGATTAATCCATAACAGGGCTAAATTATTAGAACACGAGCTAGCCACAGAGGTTAATGAAAATATAATTAGTACTGCTTGTGTTACATGCAGTTGAAAAGAGGGTCATAAATCCTATTAATCCTTCTTAGTTCAGGAATTATTGACCTGGAAGACCATAATGGGTATGGTCTATAGTGTCAGTGAAGTTGAAGTGCAAGCAGATGACATGTTACTGATCTTCATTTATTTGATTAATTTTGAATACGGGGAGGGAAAAACCTGAAATACTGAAATAGTTTTGCATCATCATGATGCAGCATAAGCAGAGGAAGTGGGGAACACTGAATGCTTAGCATTCATTTTGTAGTGCCATACATGTGTAGCTAAATATCATGCATATTATTCAGACAGATATTAATAAAATATCTTAACATTTTATGCACTTCCATAGTGTACTGTAAAAGTAGTAATACCTTTATAACAACTTGTCTCAGCCAAAAAAGAAAAAAATAAAACAATGAACACAAAACCCAGGTATCCACATTGTGAGATATAATTCTGCTAGGTAGATGTAAAAGCATTTACTATAACTAGTTATGGGATTAGAAATGGAAAAAAAAATGTAATGTTTGGCTAAAAAAGTTCTAAGTAAAAAAGAGCTGTAAATGAAACTAAAAAAAAAAGCCCCTAAACCAAACCAAAACCCAAAACCAAAATACCCAAATAAGCCACAAACAATACAGCTCTGTCTTTAATTAAAGTACACATGAATTAATAGTTAAAAATATTACTGCTTGAAGGCTTCCTGCATGCCTAATTCACAGCTTAAGAGCATTAAGGCTTCTCTTTCTTAAAACTTCTGCTGACTGCTTGCATCTATTTCTATTTCTGAATATTCATTAAAAAAGTCTCCTGTAGCGTTCACTACTGGTTAATCTGTGAAAGCTAATGCATTGTAAAGATTAATCTAGGCACTAATATAATATTTATTAGGAATAATTTTAGAAAAAATAAGTGTAACTTACAATAATTTTTTTGAGTGCACACTCTTTTTACAAATGTGTTAGGCAGAAGAAATTCTCTTTAGGTCATTCCTGTACACAAGAAGTAATGCTAACATGAAGCAATGATCCCTTTTGGAAATCCACACCTGTTTTAGAGGCTTCCAGATTTGCTTGGGTCAAATTTTCTAGTGACTGATGAAATTTATAAAACTTTGTTGCATTCCTGTAAACAGTTGTGTCATAATCCCCCAAAAAATCATCTAGGTTATTAAGATAGATATTAAAAATAATGAAATGCATTAGATAACACATTCAAATTAATGCATTGAAATACTAGTGTAGATTGAATTTGTGCCTTTAACGGTATTTGCTTGTTGTGGACAGCCCCAGGAAGGAGTAAATAGTTAGCTAATAAAATCACCCCTATGAAATTTAATAAAGGTTAAATATATCCCCAGATAGTACTAAAGTGTTAAGTTAAAAGCCAATGCCTTGCTGTATTGCTCTGCTTAGTAGGACAAGAGCTGTACCTACGGTATGACGAAGTACAGACATTAGAAGTCATTCCCTTTCCCAACCCCCTATTCTTCAAAGTTTTGCTTGGAGTCAGTAATGACATAACAACTCAAATCATAATCTTTCACATGCAGATCATGTGAAATTGATACGACGAGTAACAAAAAATGCACCCGTTCCTTTCCATACCTGCATCTTCACTGCATGAGAGTGTTCATTCTAGTAAATCAAATAGAAATTGGCCTGTCTAATTTAAAAATCAAACATCTAAATGTCTTTTCCTATGAAACGTGTTTTATCTTCTTCTAACAGTAAGCAATAGACAAGACTTGACTCTTGCAGGCATTCTGCACACGAGTCTTTGTTGACTGGAGAGGATACAAATATTTTACTGGAGTTTCAGAGGAATGTTTATCATCTCTACTGGGGAAAATTGGATAGTCTTAATTTGCAAATATTATTAATCAGTGCTTTGGTTCTTGTCCCTTAAAGAAAAATGATATTCATATTTAAAAGCTAGACTTTTTCAGCCCAAAATTGCAGTCTAATACTGGTCACTTATAAAAAAGTGTGCCTTTTAAGGTACTAAAAATAAAGAAATTAATCAAGTAGAAACATAAAGGTTGAGGGAGGGAAGAATATAGAATATTCAAAAATATCATGACTGAAAACATAGGCCATTACCTTGCAGCTTTTCATGAGCTCCACTCATCCCAGCAGAATTCTAAGGGATCAGGCAACCTCCGTATATGAATTTGTCTAAATCTTCTAAAAAGGAATTGAATATTCGATTTCTGTCATCTTAGCAGTCTTTTTCCTAAGAAATGATAATACACTTTTTGTACCTAGATATTATAAACTTATGATTTTCTCATAGCCTGAGTAGTACGCTTTAAAAAAAGGGGGGGAAGGGGGAAATTAATTCATTCAGAACTGAATTTTATGACTGAGTGAACTTCCAAAATTTTGAAGAATACTTTAACAGTCTTGTTAAATGATCTCTGCCCAAAATAGATCTAAGTGAGTTCACAATATTTCACTTGTCAGAGAACAGTTTCAATAGATAAAAAATATAATTAACTCTAACAAAAATAGGTGCTAAGATCCATATTTAGAACACAGGTGGTTTAAGTTTTCTGAAAAACTTGTCTTCACAGAACAGGTGGACATAATTCTAAATTCCCGTATGGTTTGAGGGTATGGATGTCAGTGTAATTTTAAGTTTCTTTAAAATATCGGTATCTTCACCTTGTTCCAGCACCTCCTTTTAGAATTCTGGAAGAACATGATCTTTTATATATACTGTGCTACTGTGGGATCAAATTGTATGGCAGGTTTTGTGATCTAAGTTCTACATACTAAGTTAATTCCCAATATTTCAATTCCTCATCATTTTTATATTTCCATGAAAGCACATATATGGGTCTAGTCACAGAATGACGGAATCGTAGGGGTTGGAAGGGACCTCAAGAGATAATTAGGTCCAACTCCCCTGCCAAAGGAGGTTCCCTAGGACATATTGCACAGGTAGGCGTCCAGACAGGTCTTGAATATCTCCAGAGAAGGAGACTCCACATCCCCCTGATCAGCCTGTCCCAGTGCTCTGTCACCCTCACTGTGAAAAAGTTCTTCCACATATTGGTGTGGAACTTCCTGTGCTCCAACTTGAAGCCATTGCCCCTTATCCTGTCTCCACAGACCACTGAAAAGAGGCTGGATATTTTCCTGTCTCCCACACTTAAGATCCCCTCTCAGTCTTCTTTTGTCAAGGCTGAACAGTCCCAGTTCATTAAGCGTTTCATCATAGGGGAGATGCTACAATTCTCCCCTACAATTCTGTGAATCTGTCTTCTGTGAATTATTTCCAGTATTGTGATTTGCTTCCTTCCACCACCACCCTCCACCTCTGCCTTGATTTTAAATCAAAGGAATTTTAAAGTAAATACTCGTTCTTAAAAAGATGTTGTAATTGATCTATGGAGTGCTTATACAGATGTATGTACACAGACACCCACACACATTGTATAAGAGTTATAGACATATGTCAAATGTATATACAAGATATATATAATAATATGTTACAATGCTCTGGTTACTTATTACTAACAGACTCTGTGAAGGGTGATTACAATATACTTTGTGTACTATTTTATACAATATTTCTGTGTTGGATAAAGATAGACATTAATTGAGAGCTAAGGTGAAGTGTTAATATTCTTTGGTTAAACTTAAGGTTTCAGTGACTGCTAAAAAGGCCTGCAAGTTGCAACCTTAACATATTTTGTTCTTAGTCTGTACTAAATGCCTGAGCAGGCAATTTCGTGTGTATATAGTTTTCTCAATAGTGTTAGATAAAAGTTTACCCAGCCTACGTGGAATCCTCAAAAGACTGATCAGCAGATTTCTGCAGTCACTCCTTTCTCAATACATTATGCAAACTTTTTAGAAAGGAGATTAATTTCTTCCCAAATAACAATGAGATGTTGTTTCATTAAAACAAGTTAATGAATTACTGAACAAGCACTTTGTGGGCAAAGTTTGGGAAGACCTTTTTCATACTCTTAGTGACTACGTAATCTAAAGTAGGTTCTCAGTTACAACTGATTTTCTGCACTTATTTCAAAATCTATTGAAATAAAAAGGAAATAAGTCATAGAAATGTCACTCAAATGGAAACATCTTCAGAAAGTGGAAATGAGCTTGAACTATGGTCGGAGTATGTGAACCCTAGCATATTCAAGTTTTTGGTTCTGACACCAGGCAATATTAGAAAATACAGGTCTATATTCAGTCCTCATCATTCAGAATAAGATATAATATTTTTATTCAATTATCTTTCTTTTTGTCTGACTTACATGTTTATGTCTTACATTGTATGTTTCTTTAGATATCCAAGCCACACTACTCACTATTACTGGGAAGTCTAACCTGAGGCCTTCAAAATAAAATCATTAAAACTAAAGTTATTCCATGAGCTGATGCTAAAAACTGATTGCACCCAAGGCTGCAAGGAATGTAAGACAGGGATAGATACTACCTGGAAGTCTCTGATTCTCCTCATCTCCAGTTGATTTAATACATCAATGTTTAGGCTCTTCAGAGAGAATGGACTATAAATTTTCGGTGTTAGGATGAGATTTAGCTTGAAGCACAGACTACGTGTTGCAGAAGATTGAGATTTTGTCATCTCACTGTGCTCCAGCAGTCTGCTTTTAATTTTATGGACCAACTGCATCCCAATTTCCGTTAGTACAAACTGCTCCTGTTTATCTTAGCATCTTATTTATCCTACACAGCAGACTTTTTATCTGTCCACTATTAAATAATTGCATCAGCTGGCTTTTATCTTCTAACCCCAGAGATAAGAAAGAACACTTACTCACTTTTAATTGTTAGCAAACCTTCATCCTTTTTGTAAATGTAATTTAGAAAGTACCATAACCACACACTACAAGAAACCAGCTATTGCATTAAATGTACATCAGACAAACAAAATGTAGTTTTTAAGCGTCTAGAATCTACAGCAGTTTGGATTATATTTTCCTAAAACATGTAGAGCACACACTTGCAGTTGGCAATTTACTTGGGCAATATTTAGACAAATATAACAGCTTTTAACTAACTCTTCCATTAGACTGTGAACCTCTGTGCACTCTCAGTGGGCTTACACTTTCTTTACGGAATACAGCTGACTTCTGTAGCATGAAATATAATTTAAAACAAACAAACAAACAAACAAACAAACCTCAAAACCCCCTCTACTTTAATCAGACCGCTTGGCAATTAGAACCTGGTATAAACATAAACCATACCAACATGTATGATTACTGACAAAGAACAAGGTGCTTGAAAAAAAATCAAAATATATTTGCAGTGGTACATTCTGTTAGAATTAAGAATATATCTTTTAATTTAGCCTTTAATTTAATTGGAATTTTAAGAGTAGTGTCACAAGTTTATGCATGCCTCAGGTTGAGTTTTCATAGGACCTGACATGAAGAAATGTTAGAGAAGACCACTGCAGGATTCAGTGTGCTGATGCAGAATTGCAATTTGGAGCAGTAGCAAGGTCATTAAGGGTTATTCGTCAATCTTCCCTAATGAGCTGCTCAGCCTTTTCAGCATTCATGTGTGTTGTTGCTGACACAGGTCTCCCAGATCATGGTTTGTCACAATTGCTAGTCTCACCTGACTTGAAATGTTTCAACCATCTGTACACATTTCTTACTTTCATGGCTTCAACCTTGTATAGTTTGCATATTCTTATGAGTCTCTTTACTGTCGGAACCTTCACTTTGCAAAACTTCTGTCACTTACACATTGCTGTGTATGGTGCCAGTGCTGCCTCTTACAATACTCAGTTCACTAGAATTCAAATTTAGGAACCCTGAAAAGCTGAGAAGATATGGCTGCAGAATCCTGAAAAAAACTTTAAACATATTGAAAAGATATTTTTCCCCATTGTAATATGAAAAGACTTTTGACATTCAAGAAATTTTAATAGATCTGTTCACAGTTTTTGGTAATAATGGAGATAAGAATTTCTGGTTAATTTATTGATTATTAAATTTCCATATTCTTCATCTGCAGATAGTGAAAACTGAAAAAAGTATACTCAAATGTAACACTATACATTTGTCATTTTATTGTTTTCTGCTTTCAACCTTTGTTCTTGGATATAGTCTAAGTGACCCATGGATACACTTGGTGCAGTTGTTGCATATTTACCATATAAATCTATTATACAGAAATTGAACATCTGTCTGTATTAAAATTAATAGGAAAAGGCAGACACACAAAGTTGTTGACTTGTTTGGGGATGGGTAAAACATTCAAGAGGTTCTTAGAAATCAAGGAAAAGAAAATAAAAACAATAGTCCTGGAAACAGATTAAAAAAAGGCCCTGATATATAAAAAACTTAAAAAATAAATAAACAAGCAAAAATACCCCAAATATTGGCTTGAGAAGAAAAAAAAAGACTAATATTAAAGCGAAAGAATTATAGATCCTGATTTGTTTCAAATTTGCACTCAAAGAGAAGGTAAGGTATAGAGGAGGGAAAAAACATCTAAAGGATGCTGGAGACGTTCAGAGGAGCTGATGTTACATATACAATTTAGCTCATATGTTTTCTTTTTTTTTTCATTGCTATTAGTAGTATATATGAAAACAAACATAATTTTTACTTGATTTGTGAAAATGAAACATATTTTTTGATTCCCTAGTGAAATGCATTATTGATTAAGAAAAGAAAAAAAAATAAAATTAAATCCCGGCATTTTTCACCCAATTGCAGCTATTAAAGCCTATGACCAAAGAACCAGAAATGCGTATATTTGTATAAGGTTCCATGACTGTATACTGGTTTTATTTGTATGCATTCCTTTAATAGTATAATCCAAATGCATTTTACTTGATAAGTTTTTATGCAGATCTTACAACACATTTTTCTACCACATGTTGGAACATTTGTGCAAAAAAAAAAAAAAATCCCATCTTTATGTTTGAAATTTATGGGAACACAATTAAAATGAGAGGGGTCCAAAGGTATCAAGATAATTACATTTTTCTAATCTTACTAAACAAGATAAATTACCTGCAGGCCCTCTTATAAAAGATGAAATCTTCATAATAAGTGAATTAATCAAGCAGCAGCTTGCTACTGCACATGCATTTATAACAGGAATGATTCAAAGACTTATTTTATGGGGAAATTAATGGAAACAGGCTTTTCATTCTTCTGCACCAATTGAAAACCTCAGCAACCAGCTGCCCACTTGTCAAGAAAACAGAAAGAAGCTGGAAACAAAGATAAATAAAAACACCTTTTTCCTGGCACTTTTGAAGAGAAAAAGCAGCTCTCATTTACAGCAGCCATCTGTTTGTTATTTAATATGGGTGAATTACATGCTGTAATGAGTTTGTTTCTGCATCACTCAGTGCAATGGAACACAAGTTCACTCTCATAATGTGCAGCAGTTTTTAAAAGCTAATCATTTAATTGGACACAATAGTCAATGACAAATGGAGATGTAAAAACTCAGCCAGCTGTAGAGTGAATATGTAATCATTGTGAAATCATATTATTTTACATGCATGAAGACTCTTTAATAGTAGCTGATGTTGGTCAGCACTACAGACTCCGAAGAATGGAAGAAACGTGATGAAAAGCAGCATTTCAAAACCATTCTTAATATAATTGGGCTATATTCAGGCACATGCTGTAGCTGCCATTAGGTTTAGGTACTTTATCATCTCCAAAGTGTTTAGTGGCCTCTCCCAATTTTTGTTTACATTTGCTTTCAACATTTATGATTCAGTAGGCATGATCTACAGTTTGTTGGGAGTCATCTGATTAGTTTCTGTTCAGGCTGCCTCATAGTTCCCACTGACTTGCTGCTTGTTTTATTTATAATGCTACATTAAAACAAACAGAGGAAAGCGTAAGGAGTGAATCTTAGGGACAAAAATTGATTCAGGAAGTCTAAACTTTGGTTTAGATGCTTTTTATGTTGTGGTAAGGGATTTATCTCTTCTGAACTTCATAAGGAAGCAGATAAATTTGCAAATGTATTTTTCTTTATTTCACAGATTCATCCAGTCTGTGAGCTTTAGCCAATTTCAGTATAACGTAGTTTTTCACTGTCGTACTAACTTTATGAATTCCTCACTTGTGAAGACTGACTAAGCATCCTTTATTTTGCCTTAAAAATTAAGTAAGAAAGGCAACTTAAGTTTAATGTTGATATCATATATCTCTGAATGAGGAAAGGCAGACCTGTTTTTTGCGTAACTATTAAAAGAAGACAACATGAACCAGAATTCAATTTATGTCAAAAGATTCAAAGGCCTAAATAGATTTAAAGGGAGAACATCAGTCTGATACATGTTTGAAAGTATATTTCCATTCTGTTTCTCATTGTTACTTAAGGGCCTGTGTACTGGGAGACAGTACCTATCCATTAAGTTTTAAAATGTGCAGGAGTAGGAAGTGAGAAGCAATACTCATAGATAAAGCTAAAGCAACTAAGTTTTTTTTTTTTCTTCCCTCAAATTTTCAAGGAATTCAAGAGAAACTAAAACCACACAAAGAATGAAAAGGGTATCACCTCAACAGCTTTGGGATATCATAAAGTACTAATAGGGTTTTATGTACCTAGAAAAGAAGGAAGAAAGTGAAGCTATAGAGTAGAAGATTAACAGATAAGTTATCGCATTTGACATAACAAGGAAACATGGAAAACAGCTTACCTTATGCCAAAAACATCCACCCAGGAAATATGATAAAGAGAAATGCACTGCAAATTGGAAAAGCTTTTCAACCATCCATCATAAACACAATCATTAGGAAGGAAATGTCACACAGTTCCTAGTATATGATTAAAAAGCAGGTAAGAAGAGTAGATTATAAGGTACTTTCTAATACAAGAGTGTGAACTGAAGTTCAGGAGAGCTGAACATGTTAAACCTATTTATGATGCACCTAGGATTGAAGGCATAACTATTTGCATAGAGCAAGCCCCAGCTATAGTGTCAATGTTCAAAGAAAACCAGAGTCATAAGCTCAGACAATGAGGATAAGGTTTTTCAGCAAGTCATAGGCAAGCTGAACAGTCACACCACTCTTCCTCCACCTACTGCAACCTGAAACGGTGCTACACAGTTTCTGCTGCTCCTAAGGCTCCTTTCCTTTTTCTCTAATCCTATCATCCCCAGCAGCAGCAGTAACAAGAGCGTAAATGTAACACTGTGCACGGTGGGTGTATGTAAGACAAAAATATATTGTATCTCTGTAAAAGGAGTATGAGGTTGAAGTTTAGTCATGGAAAGAAAAGGGAGAAAAGTAACTGCCTGAACAGGCGATAAATGAAAAAGGATTGCTTTTTCATAGTGCAGCATGCAAAATGGTCCCAAAGATCAGACCTGAATATGTAGCTGTTTTGTTGGACTTTAGAAAGAAAGTATGAAAAACATATAGTAGCAAATTGTAGTAGCAGAAAACAGAAAACAAGCTTACAGTGACTTATGTTTTGGTTTCAGCACTAGATAGTGAATTTTGAGGAAATAGAAAATTAGAAGTACATAAATCCACATGACTACTATTTTTCTGTAAGAGAAAGTACCATGGGGTCATCTGATACATCTGGCCTCATCCAATCAAGATGGACAACAGCAAGTTAAAGTTTGTGCATTACTTTGGAAGGTTTGCCTGAGAGTTGAAATATACAGGAGGGACATGCATGTGCTGTGAACACTTGATTTCACAAAAGTCAACACTGATTGCAGTATAAAAAACACAGTAAGTGGGGTATCAACAGTTCTGTTAGAATTACCTTTTTTAATCACACAGAATCACAAGGTTGGAAAAGACCTTTAAGATCATCAAGTCCAACCCTTTCCTTTCCTATGCTAAACCACATCCCTAAGTACCACATCCACCCTTTTTTAAACTCATCCAGGGATGGTGACTCAACCACCTGCCTGGGCAGCCCGTTCCAGTTCCTGACAATTCTTTCAGTAAAAATGTTTTTCTAACATCTAATCTGAACCTGAGCACCTAATCTGAATCCATCTGGGTTTTTTTTTACGAAGCTGTGCCAGGGCAATATTGCTTATTGAAGAAAATTTAAGAAATCTGTGTTTAACAGATATGGAATTAAACTTTTACTGAAAAGCTATGTGAATATGATAAGTGTAAACAGTGGCAGATATCACTGAATCATAACAGAATTAAAATTGCCTGATTTTTCAACTGAAGGTGATAAGATTATGTAAGTCATAGGTCATAAGAAAACACTTTGTATCATCAAACCTTGTTTTCCTCAGATAATCATGCAGCACTATTAAAACAATGGCATTTCTCAATAGATTTTTTTCCCATAGATTAACATAGACTTCATCACAATAATTTTATCTCAGAATTTGGTTGTAATAATTTCATGCTGGTGAAAATAAATTGTTTCCTACAGTAAATTAAAAATTAGATGTATTAATTTCCCCATTTCTTTAAAATCCTATTAAAACCATAAATATACTTTAGAGAAGTTGTAGTTTTGTATGTGAAGGAGGGGGGACTGCAGGGGTGACTTCTGCAAGAAGCAGCTAAAAGCCACTCCTGAAGGCCTGAGATGGTAAACACCAGCCGGCTCAAGGCCATAGTCATTGTTGGCCAAGGCCGAGCCAATCAGTGGTGGTCACAGCGCCTCTGGAAATCACATTTAGGAGGACAAATCCCACAAGGAGACACTTTTTTTCTACCAGAGAAGGGAGTGAGAAGATGTAAGAAACTGTGCAGACACCAAGGTCAGTAAAGAAGGAAAGGGATTGGGGAGTGGAGGTGCTTCAGGTGCCAGAGAGAAAGATTCCCTTGCAGCCCATGGAGAAGACCATGGTGAAGCAGAGATCCCATACACAGTGGAGGACCCCATACCGGAGCGGGTGGAGACACCTGAAGGACTCTGTGACTCTGTGGGAATCCCGCCTCAGAGCAAGCATCTGGCAGTGAAACCTGCAGCCCATGGAGAGATCGACCCACGCTGGAGAAGGTTTGCTAGGAGGAGTTGTGACTCCATGGGGGACCAGGCTGGAGCAGTCGAGGCCTGAAGGTCGGCACCTTATGTAAGGGAGGCACACTGAGGCAGTTGGTGAGGAGCTGAAGCCCTGGCAGAATGGATTCATGTTGGAGAAGTTTGTTAAGGACTGTCTACTGTGGGTGGGACGCCATACCCCATGGTGCAGCAGGGTAAGAGTGTGAGGAATGCCCCCCCTGGCTAAGAAGGAAAACAAGTTGTGAAGAACTGACTGAAACCCCCATTCCCCATTCTCTGCCCCTCCCCATGCCACAATGCAGGGGGAAGAATGGAGAGAAATCATGACTAAAGTGAAGTCTACTTTAGTCCTCCTAAAGAAGGAAGGTGTGGGGGAGGTGCTTTAAGATCTGAATACACTTCTCATTACCTGACTCTGGTTTCTCTGTGTGTGTAGTGTTATATAATAAATTAGAGTTTTCTTTTCTTTATTCTGTGTTGAGTCTGTTGTGCCCATGGCGCTAACTGTGAAATGATCTCTCCTTGTCTTTATCTCGACTCATAAGCTGCTCAATATATATTTTGTCCCTTGTCCAGCTGAAAAGGGGAGCGATAGAATGAGTTTGGTGGGCATCTGTCCTCCAGCCAGGATCAAACCACCACAGAAGTGTACTTCTGAATTTTTCATCTCTCTGTTTCTCCATTTTCCCCTCTCTTTTTTTCTGTCACTTGTGTATGGACAAGGATTCAGTAATAAAGTGTTTACTCCCACATAATTCTTGACTGCTACTGGGATCTATTATATTTGTTATAAAAAATGTTAAAATGTAGGTAAACTTCCTTGAAGTGGTACCTTAGAACATCAAGATGTACAAAGTGAGACTCAAGTCTTTCAAAATCCCCATCATAAATCCAAATAGGTAAATAGGTTCTCTTGAGGCAATATAGGACATTAAGATTTCCTCACAAATCCTAATGGAAATCTTAAACGTTAACAATACAGATTCCTTTACTCATACGCACTTTGAAATGCATTACTTAAATTCTGAAAAGATTTATTTATTAATTTTTTTCTCTATTTATTCATATTTTTAAACAATCACTTTGTGTAGAACAAGGCATCATGACTGCCAGGTACTTTTTGGCTACTTGTTATCATTCTAGAGATGATGTTTAACGGTATTTGCTAAAATATTACAATGGCATTTAGTTAGTAGGATTCAGATAATAAAAAAAGGCTATGTCTCAAATAGATATTACTGCGACAATTAACTCCTGATCATGTTGAGATTTCCACCTACAGATGAAAGAAAAATCTCACTTCCCTTCAGTGGAATACCTGAAAGTTGGTCACCTGTTACTAATTCTTACTTCCAGTTTGAAGGCTATAAAAAGATTCAAATTTTTAATTCTTCTAGTAGTGCTGTTTACATAAATTTTATATTATGCATTGATTTCACAACAAATTTTTACTACATTTTTATTAATTTTTACTTGACTAATTATTTTAGTCAAGTTGTTGGCAAAATCTAGTTTTAAATATTTTATTATTCTGGGATTTTTGTCTTGAACATTTTTTTTGTTATTTCTTGCCTATGGACCAGAGATTCTACTGTGAAGTTTTTCTTCTTAAAAAAAACCCGTAGGTTTTCAACATTATCTTTTGCATTTTTTAATGTTTACATGTGGTCCATATAAAAGCTCTAGACTGGGCTTTGAAAAGTGCATAGAGGATATTTATAACAATGAAACAGAGTAATTGCCTAACTGCTGCACTAAATTCTACTTGGGATGCCGAACCTCCTTAGACATCTTCCTGAATCATTCTAGAATGTGATATTATATTGAAGTGCCAAGATATTTTTGTAAATCTAAGCGCTGTTGACTATGATCATGGGTGTCTTAACAGGGAAAGACACAGGAGCAGTTGTTTATTATTTTAGATTTCAAGAAATTTAAAGTAATAAGTGAACTCACTGCCATCCACTATTTTACTGGATCAAGTAAAACCTTGATGTTACAAATAGAACAGCACCATAATTTTTGGATAAATCTGTAGATAGCCAAGAGATATGAAAATATGACTTTATTTGCAGAGATTGGTACCTTATTCTATATGTTCATCCATTTACCTTTTATGGTGAGTGAGAAAAGGAACATTAGATAGCATTCATTGAAATCCAATATCAAAATTAGAGTATCTGAAACACTTAAGAAGTCTGAACAGAAT
The DNA here is from genome assembly GCA_013400835.1 of Zapornia atra. Lineage (NCBI taxonomy): Eukaryota > Metazoa > Chordata > Aves > Gruiformes > Rallidae > Zapornia > Zapornia atra. Next base: position 14,179 of record VZTU01013320.1, read on the forward strand.
GTCAGTACATAAGGCCAGTTCAGACCAAAAAGAAATGACTAGAGATTAACTCAAATAGCACATTCCTCGCAAACTGAATAGTTCTGGGTTTACTTTCCCTTTGCTACCACATAGAATAAGATGAATGGTCAAACAAAAGAGAAGTACAAGCTGCTACACTGTGAAGAGAAAGACAAAGCCAAATAAAAATGTAGTTTGCAAAAGTGGGAACATCTATTTATTACTTGTACCATTTTTGCTTTAGGTAATTTAAGTATGGATCCATTTCTTGGAAATTATCCAGAATGTTCCTTTAAAGAACTTGTAGAATTTAATTCCTCTGATCAAATGTGGTCATTGGCAATGCAGATGCACGTTTCACAACTAGTTTTCTTTTATAGTCAAAGAATTACTACTACTATTTGCTGTTTCAACTGCCCAAATACTGCAATTAAAAAATGAAGGCTTTTAAACAAGATGCTATAGATACAAATGAGATAAATCTATCTGAGTGCCTGAAAGCTAAAAACCCCCCTCCTAAATAAGACAAAAAAAAGAAAAAAAAGTGGGAACTCACAATTTTTTTTTTCGCGCGAGACTAGAATTGAAATTGAATAATTTGGCAGCTAAGTCATCTTGATTTTCCAAGATCTGTTGAGGTAGTTTTTATCCAACCAAAGGTAGGAGTTTAAGCTGTAGGCACGGATGTCTTAACCATTTATGCTAAGGAATGATTTTTCTTCAATATAAACATTTAATTTGTGTCAGCTGGATTGACCCCGTACTGACAAGAAGTACCTGTTTTCTGTTGTCTGTGAAAACAGTTTAGACTAACTTAGAGGCAGATGTGTCCCCTGTAAATGTCAAAAAGAAATTTGCACTATAGAAATGTTATATTCAGCTAATTTAGCATTGTAGCAGTGTTAAAAGCACTCAACAAAAAGTGACAAAAGCACTTTTTTTCCTAATCAGTGTGGATTGAAGTTCAAATTGTACATCTCCAAATGCAATATGTTGACTGCCAGGCTAGAAGCAAAGGTTAGTTGAACTAAATGCAAGGAATATTCTCCACTTTCATTTAACAGTGTAGTTACAATGTGGACATTTGGTCTGTCAAAGGGAAGGAGTTAGAGTGAGCAAGCTTTCTAGTGTAGTGATGAGGGCATTTATGGTAGGATGATCAGAAACCTGGTCTTGATCTGCAATTGCTATCATAGTTCTAACATTGTTTACATATTTCACCTAGTGATACCTGGAATGCGAAATACATAGCCAGGCCTTTTGTGGATCTAGGCCTTACAGTCAAAAGCAGAACAAGATATGACAAGAAAATCTTAATACAAGAGTGACAAAGACAAAGATGACAGTGATAAGAAACATTGGTTTTAATGCTATTGTATTTTTTGGATAAGAGAAAGTGAATCACCAACAGGCCACTTGCCTTGAAAGACCATTGCTTCTTAAGATTTGTTTGAACAAAAATCCCCCAGTAGAGAGTTTTATGTACGTATTAAAATATGCATCATGTTATATTAAAGTTGATGTTACAGCGCATTATGAATCTGTAAAAAACAGAGCAAGCCTGTTCTAGATAAGTCAGCAGTAATGTTTTATGGTATTTGAACTGACATTTTGCAGGCACCACAGGTTCAATTAGATTAGCTATTTCAGTATCTGTTGGAAATTGTAAACATTTCCCCAAAATGTGTTCTATATATTGTATATTATGTGACATAATGTTACTTTATAAAGTCTGGTAAAATGCCAAACAAAAATGATCCTTTGTTTAGGCACCAGTGTGTGCTGCCTATAAACTTCCAATGCCACCTGCATGAATCTGAGAGCAGAATTCATAATGACATAGACACTGCCTAATCTAGGGTAAATCTTTTACTCCCTTCTAGTGGGATCTTTATCAGCAATGACCCAGAATGATGACCAATCATTGAAACAAAAAGCTCATATGCAGCGACTGAAATGTTCAGCAAGTCTGTCCTCCTCCCACTTGATGGGTTTGTCTCTATTCTCAAAATGTTTCCAACTGAATGTTTCAGCACATTATGCTTAAGTCTTACACAGAGACACAGAAAAGGGAGGCATTGTGTTTCCATTTTCTGTGTCTTTATCTTTCTCTCCTTAGAGTTACATGTACAGATTCTTAGCTAGCGTGAATCTCTGTAGTCCTATAGAACCCACTGTGAAGCATCTTTCTCACTGTTATCTGTTTGGAGGAAAGGTTATGACTGAAGAGGGTTTTTTGTATCCCAATTATTCTTTAGCAGAAGAATTCTTTTTTTTTTCTCCATAAACCAGACTGCTGTAGACATACATCTAGTTGTGTCCTTATGTATCTTGACAAAACATCTCCTATAAAAACCTTTCAGTGGTGTAGCAGAAAATTGTCATAAGGTTACCTCACAATATTTTATTTCAACATTATTTATACCACTGGTCTTTGCCTGCAAATAGTGTTCATCTATTATGAATTTGGTTTAGCATCTTTATCTTTTAGTGTGTTGTGAAAACATGCTGAATTACATCATAATGATTTGTTTTCTATCTTGTAATTGTATGTTACAGGTAAAACTGTGACTGAAAATACAGGAATGAATGAAGAACCATATACCAGCTGTCCTTCAGTGCCATTATAATGAACCTTAAAACATGGAGAAGAACAAGGAGTGGCGAATGTTATATTTTCCCCCAGGGTGAGTAATTCTAGGGGGTATTGAAAGGACATGCGTAAGGCATATACAGAACCTTAATTCTTCCTTCTGTAATATGCCAAATAGGGCAATTCACAGGGGGGAAGATAAGTCATGTATTATAAAAGGCAGCAGTAAAATGACTTCCCCCTACAGCAAAGGGAAAGCAAAAAAAGAATTGTGTCTGTCCCTGGGCTCCTCCTAGCACAGGGCTAAGTTTAAAAGCTTGGTCTCACTATGTATGAGTAGAGATCTGTTTTAGTTGCTTTGCCTTTGGAGCGAATTAATAAATTTTGCTGAAAGAAATAGGATGTCCAAGATTCTTTCTGACCAATGTGATCACTATAAACAGTGGTGCAAGTTTGTCTTCATACTTGTTTACCACAACTATAAAATAAATAAGATGAATAAACTAGGAATAGGAATAAAAATATTAAAAGACTGCAGAAGTTAAAGGAAGGAAAGGATAACAAATGAAAATAAAATTTTTTAAAAGTAGACTAAAATAAAATAGCTGCAGAATCATTAGATGTGCTGATCCACTCAATTTTATGATGGAACTTCAGGGTTTCGGGCTGAATTTTGGCTATTTCATCTATCTCTAGTTATAATGGAGAGATGATATAGACTACTGTAACTTATGGGGTTTATCTCATACATGTGAGTGCCTCATAACTTATTAGTACCAGAAGCCATAATGAGTTATGTCACAGTTCTCTTGCATAGCCTCCAAAGCTTGTAACTCACTACAAGCCATGAGCGCTATCATTAATTCAGCACTGTTTCAGTCTTAAAGATTCGTATCCAGATTTTGATATTTTTTTCTTCACCAGTGATGCATGAAAACTAGAAATGAATATGAGAATGTAAGGCTGATGCTAATACTCTGACTGACCATTCTCAGCATAACCAAGAAAGTACTTCTCTTTCTCTTCAATTTAGTTAAAACAAGGACTAAGAAAGTCCAGAAGTTTGCAATATCTACTCTTAAAAGTGTAAAGTTTTCAAGATGCAAAGTATCCACTGGTTCTCATTGACTTTCATAGGACATGAATAGTGGTTTGCAACTAAGAAATATTCTTAATTTTTTCAGCAGCATGAATTTATGATCCAGAAACTTTGAAATCTAAAATCCTGAAAATGAAAGATTTTACATGGAGATTAACACTGTACCTTTAAATAAAGTGAGATCTGATTTTAGAATACTTATAAGGAAGCTGGGTTGACTGTTTTCATTGTACATTGCTGTATGTATTTAGCTTCATCAGTTAATTGCTAAAGAATAACTTCAGTGGAATAGTTAATGATTTACAAAGAAAAAAAAAAAGAATCGTGACCATTAATTTCAGCTTTCCTAAGGTCTTATGCTAGTAACTAGAATTTCTTCTAATGGCAACTATAAATATTTCAGTATGCTGGAAAATAAAGCTAAAGCTTACATGGTCATCATTATTACTGTTGTTTTATTGTTGTGGTGGAGAGTCTATTAGCATGTGATTTTAGATAGGGTAGTCTAGTTGCTAGTACCTAGTTATGCTTTGTTGATTTTTTTCTAGTTCAGCAGTATAATTTAGAAACATGTGAAGTGCCAATTTATGTAACTAAAGCAGTAAAAATCCTCTCTAGCACTTAAAAAATCATTCCCGTGTTATTTGAAATTTCCTGCCCTTCTCATTTTCATTTTATCTCTGATTGTGGTCATTCGTCCTACATTTCAAAGGGCAAGAGCCTATGACTGGTTTCTGGCACTGTTAAGAAGCACATTTCAAAGGATTTACATGATTTTAAAAATGTATTGACATGGGAATAAAGAAGTTACATTTCAGCTCTTTCTCTGAAGAAGGAATACATGACCTAGACAGGACAATATGCATCTCAGAAATTGGGTTCTTACTTTGTACGGTGCCTTGATGAGGGTCTTGTTCAAGTATGTATGCTAAATCAATGATAAATGTTCCTGTGGTAAGTTGACCATGGCTGGATGCCAGGCGCTCACCAAAGCCTCTCTGTCACTCCACTCCTCAGCTGGACAGGGACAAGGAAAGGCTCCTGGGTTGAGATAAGTACAGGGAGAGATAACTCACCAATTACCATCATGGAAAGAACAAACTTAACTTGAGGAAATTAGTTTAATTTATTACGAAATCAAATCAGAGTAAAGTGATGAGAAAATAAAAAGTAATCTTAAAACACCTTCCTCCCATCACTCCCTTCTTCCTGGGCTTAACTTCACTCATGATTTTCTCTACCTCCTCTCTTAGAGCAGCACAGGAGGACAAGGAATGCAGGTTGCAGTCAGTTCATCCCAGTTGTCTCTGCTTCTCCTTTCTCCTCGGGGGGAGGATACCTCAAATTCTTCCCCTGCTCCAATGTGGGGACCCTCTCATGAGAGACAGCCCACCATGAACTTCTGCCCATGACTCCTTCCCACTGGCTTCAGTTCTTCACAAACTGCTCCAGCATGTGTCCATTGTCTCCCCCAGGGTCTTAAGTCCTGCTAGAAAACCTGCTATGACATGGGCTCCTCTCTCCATGGGACACAGGTGTTGTAAGGAACCTGCTTGAGTGCAGGCTTCCCATGGGGTCACAGTCTCCTTTGGACATCTGCATGCTCCAACCGGGGTCCTCCATGGGCTGCAGGTGGATATCTGCTCCACAGTTAGCCTCCATGGACTACAGGGGCTGCAGTGGAATCTCTGCTTTGATGCCTGGAGCACCTCCTCCCTCTCCTTCTTCACTGACCTTGGTGTGTACAGAGTTGTTCATCTCATGTATTCTCACTCTTTTCTCCAGTTGGAATTGTCCCTGGTGGGTTTTTTTCCCTTCTTAACTATGTCATCACAGAGGTCCTACCATCACGGCTGATGAACTCAGTGTTGGCCATCAGCAGGTCTGTCTTGGAGCCACCTGATATTGGCTCTATCAAACAAAAGGCAGGCTTCTAGCAGCTTCTTACGTAAGTCATCCCTCAACCACCTCCTGTCCCTGCTATCAAAACCTTGCTACAGAAACCCAATACAGTTCCCCTAAGTGTTGCAACAAGTGATTGTGCATATACACAGTCTAGGTGTAACTTATTCAGTTGCATCCTGCATTAATTACAATTAGATCCCCAAAAAGTCCATGAATGAAGAACTTGCAAAGTAAATACCCAGCCATAAATAAAAAATAAAAGAATTCAGTACTCACAGGGCCACCATACCACTAGTAGCTTCTCATAATTAATAAATTCATGAGGTACATTAAATTGCTTGATCAGCCCTAATTCTGGTCATTCTTTCCTTTTTAGTGTTTGCCTTTGAAACTTTAATATCTTAATGTAATTTCTGTGGGATTTTTTGCACATACATTGGTGTTTTATCACACAATTCTATCTCACAGTTACTTGGTTACTAAGAGTCTTGACAGTTGCACAAACTTAGTGAACTAAACCAGTGGATGGCTAAGGGCAAAATGCTGCTCTCACTGAATTTGAGAAGGTCCAGGTAAAATGCCAAAAGGGCGTTTATCATTCGCAGAGCATGTAAACAGTGCCAAATATGATTTAATACATCAGGTAGTAAGAATAGGCCAATTCTAACCAGCCTGCCATCTTCTCTCCAGAAGAGGTGAGCGAACTTCAGACAGAGCTTCCTCAGCTGCATCTTCTTTTACATGGTCACCTCCAAGGTAATAGAAATGGGAAGAATAAGGAAATCACTTTTCCCACATGTGAATGACTGGTTTCACTAATGGAGAAGAAAAGTTTTCAGAGAAGATGCTATGTTATGTGTGCCATGTCTGACCACAGATCTAAGTAGAGAAACAATAAGGAATAAAACTGGAATTGCTGTGTGTTTGTTGGCTTGGGAGAATCCTTCAAATTTCTCTTGTTCTTACTGAAAAACAGGTGAAGTCCCATCCCCATCTTTCAGCCCACAACACTATATGACAGGATTTTACTGAGAAACCGGGGTTAAAAGGTTCAAAAGTTTGGTCTGGCCTAATAAATATTTGTTTTCTATTGTTTTTTGTAACCTCTTAGAGAAGCAGGAATTTTCAGAGAAGTGTATATGGGGGGTGAGGGGGAGCAACTAGTGGTATCAATAACTGGAATAAAATTTGGCATGCAGCTCTCAAGTCAACAAATAGACTAGCTTAATAAATAGTACTAAGTGACATAAATTATTAGTATCAAAAGATTATTTCACAAGAATTTTGTACAAGTTTTGTGCAGCATAGTCTAAAGCAAATTAAATGAGAAACTAAAGTGCACCTCACAGTTCATAACTAGATTTGTTAAGTCAGGAATGAGCTGCAGCAGGTAAAATAGAAATTATTGGAAACCTGTAAAATCCAAGTGGATATTTATAGAACCAACCACTTTTTTTGATCACATTATGATGTTTCTGAAACATTTAAGAGAATTTCCATTTACATGTAAGTAAACTTAAATATGGATTGGTGTGTGAAAAAAAAATCAAAAATGGTGAAATAGGCAATTGTAAATGATTGCATTCTGCTGCTGACTGACACTTTCAGAGAAGAACTCTTTTGGTTCAGAGTAAGTGTTAACAAATATTTGAATATTTAGAAGCTAATTTAATCTGATTTATAATTTTAAACTAGATTTTATCTGTTAAAAAAAGAGAAATAATTAATTTCCTGTGTAAATACAATGAACCTAAAATAATGTATCCTATTTTTCTTATGGTTAGCTCTCCTATGGTTAACTCATGAAATGGAATAATAGAATTTTTTTCGAGTTAGAAAACTTGGGTCATCTTGCTGGGTGAGCAGATATATATATAGATATATATATATATATACACACATGAATCTTGCCAAACCTGTGAGCCATGATGAAGGAGCTTAATTAAAGTTCATGGTCAAATTAAAAGTGAGAAAAAAATAGAGCAGCAAGAAATACATTAATTAAGAAAACCTGTATCTTAAAAAGAGCTGGCCCAAGGGTATGTGTACAGTAATAAGTAACAGCAGGGGTGACCATCAGGCAGAAGATAAAATGGAGTAATATGGGGTAAGAGAGCAAGCTGTCCAGGTGTAAAGTTGTTATAAAATCCATTACACTGTGGCTCAAGAGTAGCGCTGAAGAGCTCCACCGGACTTGTCTGGGAAAAGGTATCTTTTACCTGTATCAAGGAAAGGTCCCATGAAAGTGTCTTCTGTTCAACATCAGACTGAGGTTATCCTCTCCCAGCAGTACTGTAATTCTATGTTCTTATGTGCCTTTTCTTAAGCTTTCAGATCTGCTTAATAAATTAAAGACAAGGTATGTATTTAATGTAAACCAAATAAAGGGTACTCTGTTTCAGTGAAGAGAATGGACTTCACATACTCTGTGAGATTTTTCTTTAGCATTTATAAGATTCACTTTCTAAGAATGAAATATGTTTTTAAGGATGCTTTTATATTTTGGTCTTCGCTAAACCTACTTTTTATTTTCCAGATTACCTACAGGTTCTTATGAACTTTTCAGAGGTTTGCTCATGTTTATGGGTTGCTGAAGGTTTTTCTTCTTCCCTTCTACCCCATCTCAGGCTCATGAGTGCATGACCAGCATGTATTGGCCTATAACTATGTGTAGAATCCACAGACAGTCACCATAGTGTGTCTCTAGAGGAGGAATAGGTACTTTTAGAGATTGGTTCATTTAATTTTCCTGTATACATATTTCTGTCTGTAATAGGTAGTTCATTAGAGATGTTTACACTGTGTCTGATGCTCGTTGAGAGGAATCTCATGCTGTTTCATGCTAATGGAAAGCTGATGAAAATTTGCTGTTTCAAGCAATTAATATTAACAATTTTTATCACAACTATAGTTGTTATTCTTCACTGTGGTGACAGCAACTGTAGCAAGGCTGTGGTAAAGGCAAAATAGGCAGTGGATCAGAGACCATTTTGTAGCCCCTATTAATTTCCTGCCCTGACAACAATTGCTTTGTTTTTGCACAGAGATAGCTATGATTTAATACATTGCCTAGAAATTTTTAGGAGTCACTTGAAACAGTTACTGTTTACAAAATCAGGACAAGAATTCAATTTTCATTGTTGCTCTTTTAATAAGCTGTTTGATTTTAGACAACTAACCCTGTATCTAGTTAAAATTAATTGTTAGGCTGGTTCAAGTAAAAGTGATAATAAGCGTGTGTCACTTGTTTCTTTTCCTCACATTCTTCAATGAGACCAGATTGGAGAAGATGGCAAATGATCCTCAGTACCAGCTATAGTCTGTTATCTGATTCTCCTTTCACTTTTCTCCATTTCTAGGACTAAATATGAAACATTTATAGAAAGAGAAATGACAATTATTAAAAATCACAACTTTAAAGAAATTAAATCAGAAAATAGCAATTTTAAAATAATTTTAATGTAAAGCCCACATTTATTGACACTATGTTCAGCCTGTGGTTGTCACATAAAAAGCTTCATATCACAATTCTAAAGCAAGTGAAAATCCAGCTATTGTCATTGTGTGAATATAATATTCTTGTCAGATTTTCAGGACATTCAAGAACCTATCTTAATGTTATATTTAACTTTTTACTTCGTTATGTAACTAGTCTCATGGACAGCACACAAACCAGCCTCTCATTTTTTGAAGGTCATGTGATATTTATACCAAACAGTTATAAATAAAGGTAATTTCTTTTTTCAACTTATTTCTAAACCTTTTCCCCTCCTCACTTAAATCCAGTATTTATTTTAACCTTGAGCTTCTTAAGACCTGAAGAAGGAAGCTTCAAAGTGCTTTAAAAATCATAACCTTTTTAAATCTTACTCATTTAAATGCAAGTGCCTTACAAGCTCAAACAGTGTTGGTTGTTCTCATTGAAGTTTATAATGCCTTAGATATTCAAATCAGCTTTATGCCTTCCATTTGTTATGCAAATTTTCAAACTTTATATATCACATGGTTTATCTACATTAATACAGCTTTCACTAACAGGACTTACAGGAATAGATGTATACTCTAAAGATGCACATTTTTAGTACCTTGAATTATCATAAAAAACATAAAAATAGTGTGGATTGCTCCACTCTAATCAGACACATTTTTATGTGGTTGTTGAAAGCCCTTTTACATTCCTTTCTGTGTCTGGAGGTCTGTGTATAAAACTGATTCAGAAAAAACCAAAGTGAAGACACCTGCTGGCTTATAACACAAATACTAAAATATCTCAGAGCCTGCTGAAAGGAGAATTGGAACAATATGTCATTACTGAAGGCTCACTTGCAAGTTCTAATGTATTATAATGAAAACAGTATGACAAACCTAATGAGACAGTGAAGATTTGGGTAATTGTTCCTACAATGTATGGTAACTTTTCCAGCCGTTATTGGCAAACATAAAACCTAATGAGATTTTATTAATTTAAATGCAGTACATCTGCAAAACATTTCCTTAGTTGCAGTCTCCTCTGATAATCTTCCTTCCCACATGTACTTGATCCTTTTAAGTTAATTGTTCTGCATAGTATACTTTCTAAACAAAACATACAAAACAGTTAGCATAAATGTGCATTAACTCATTTTGTCAGGCTTACTTTTTGTGGGTACACTCTCATACTGGTTGGATAGATTCTGGCTTCTTTCCTCTCAGTGAAAACCAAATTTGTATTTTTACTCAGAATTTTATTAAGGCAGCATCTTCACATAGAGCCCAATTTTGTCTCTGTTCTTCACATTACTCTTCCAGGAGTCCTATGGAAGCAATTCACATTTTGGAAGAGTAATATTTACTACGATTGAATAAGGTCAATACAGTCATACTTTAGAACTTCAATTATTTTTTCTATACAAGCTTGTTGATAACTGAAACATACATCATGTTTATTATCTGGCTTTTTATTTCCTCAGCTTAATAAAGCCAAAAACTTTTAAGGAAGATTTCATAAATAATATACCCTCTGATGTAAAGTTTAATTGTGTACTTAACATTTCTAACTCTAACCAAGCATGAAAACATCAATAACTATATTTTGCTATTATAATTTCTTTGAATAACTAGTGATTAAAGTTCAGTACAAAACCATGATATTCACCAGGGTTTTCATTGAAATGTTGATCATGGATCATTCTGTAAGTTTTGTTTTTAAAATTGTGGCATCTTCTCGTGGAAAGCTCATCAGCATCTCAGGTTCAAAGTGTCTGGAAGAGAGATCTTACTCTTTACTTCCATATCTCCCTTCTGCTCTAGTTAAGCCATAAAAATGTTTTAGGACCAGAAACTGAATGTTGTCTTTGATCTGAACCTCCTTCTGGTTTCCTATATTTGATCTGTCTATGATCTTATTGAATCTTATTTCTGAGACAAGACTATTGTTATACAGCCACATATCAGAATTCATTTGATAAAGGTTCAGATAATCTTTCTTAATGGTTGTTTTGATATTTTTTCTATAGA